>PVJX010017746.1:0-37786 GCA_004027295.1 Dolichotis patagonum | reverse complement strand
TTTTTGAGTTCTTGGTATGCTTATTTTATGATTTTTTTTCGTTTTTGTTTTTTGACACAGGGCCTTGCCATGTAGTTAGGTTGTCCTCAAGCTCATTATGTAGTCCAGGCTGGCCTCCTGCTTGGCAGTGATCCTCCTGTCTTGGCCTCCTGAGTGCTGAGATCTCAGGTGTGCGCCACCACACCGAGCTTTATGATCGTAGTCATCCATAATACTTGCGTGGAATTCTCACAGCCTTGAATATGACAATTAGAGATTATGAAATTTCCTGGGCTGTATAAATGATTCCAGAGGAAACCATGGGAAACATGTTTCGATGCGTTTGTGTTTGGTCTTGAAACAAGGTCTTATGTATTTAGTCCAGGGTGGCCTTGAACTTGTGGAGAATGTTCTTCCTCAGTCTCCCAAGTGCTGAGATTACAGGCATGAGCTACTGTGCCTGGCTTCAATGCATTTGATTTCTACCAGGAAACTGTGGTATTGATTTAGTTGCTGTTTTCCTCTAACATCGAATCTTTAAAGCATAATACTATTTTTAGCATCCCCTCAGTTTTTCTTAAGGTCGGACTAAATGTTAGCTTAGCAGCCTGGGTTTGGATGAGTCAGTTTAACTGTTTTTTCCATCTCACTGTCGTCCCCCAGAGAGCTGTGGGCTTCAGTGCTAAGCACAGTCACACAGTGGTTCTGAATGTGACACTAGCAGGACAGACGTCCAGGGCTTGTGCTCAGGGCAGCAGAGGTCTGGAAATGGCCCCTGGAGACCTCCGCCAGCATCAGCTGTCTGCAGAGTGCCTTCCTGTGCCTGGCACGGATGCCAGGGACGCTTGCTGCAGGCCTTCTAGCGCTTTCTTTACACTGTGAAGCTTAGCTGTGGGAGTCTGCTGCGCACAGGGTCCTCGGGGTGCGTGTGTACCGAGGGAGCGGGAGGCTGGGAGGGGGCTGCGTTAGGTTGCAGGGCGGGTACCCGAGAGAGGTCAGGTTCTGTTTGAAGCGGCCGATGGCACGGCCAGAGGATGCGTGCTCCGTGGGGCGTCAGCTGCACCTGGATCCGGGTCTGGGGCTGGAGGGTGGAAGAGCAGGCCTGCGTGTTTGCTCCGTGCGGGCACTGTGGGAGGCCTTGGCGGTGGAAGGTGGTTCTCAGCGTCTGCCTTACCGGTGGGGAGTTGAGGCTGTGGCTGGAGCTGCTGTTTGCCAAGTGCTGATGACCAAGAGTGGCCACCCGCGCAGGCTGTCCCTCCGGCACGGCACCGCGTCTCCTGGGGTGGAGTGGGTCCCGGGCTGGGTGCGCTCACCTGGCTCAGGTGGTGCCGTGTTCCCTCCCCGGGGCGATGCCCACAGTTCTGTGCACTTCCGCTTTTTCTCTGATCCTGCGGATTCTTTGTAGACCACAAGGATTAATTAAAGGAAAGGCTGGGGCCTCAGGAACACCAAGTTTATTGCTTTCATTTAAAAAGCTGTTTGGGTCAGCACTTGCACATAGCAGAAGGAGCTCTTAGGTGCCTGATAGACGGGGACCTTGTCCACGCGCACAGAGTAGCCCTGGCCACTCTGGTGTTTCCTGAGAGGACAGAGGTGCAGCCGACCCTGCACATTGGCTTGGGGACCCGGCAGGAGTCCCTCCTCACCCTTGGCTTCCTCGCGTGGTTAGGGCTTTTAGATACCTAGAGCAGTTCCTTTCCATACAGAGATTTGGTGGTTGTAATTTTGGGACTCCAAAGGAGACCGGCAGATTTATTTATTTATTTATTTATTTGTATTAATTAATTATTTGTTTTTTTGAGACAGGGTCTCGCTGTGTAGTTTAGGCTGGACTTGAACTCACTGTGTAGCCAGTCTGGCCTCAAACTCACAGCAATGCTCCTGCCTCAGCCTCCCAAGTGCTGGAATTACAGGCGAGCCCCACCACACCTGACCTTAATAAACTTTAAAATGTATGTTTGTTCAACCCTTGTATTTGCTGTGTAACTTCATCTCTTTGAGGGAGAAGAGTGATAGAGCTGAGTCCTAGTACTTTGTTGGAACGAAGGGGGAAAGATAAACATGAACCATAGTAAGGAATCACAGTTACCCTTTTGAATTGTGACTTGATTCATCATAAAATGTGGACGTTTTGAAATGTTGCTTCCTTCTCACTTTCTGCCTGTGTACATGTTTTTGGCAGGGGTTACCTGATGGGTTAGAGTGCCTTTGGAGAGGAAGTCAGCGGACCTGCCCCTGTCCACAGTGTCGAAGGCCGTACCAATCCTGTCCTGTGAAATGAGGGAAAAAGAAGAGCAGCGATAAAGAAGAAGCAGGTGAAAATACAGGAGGCATTTACAGCTCGGACTAGTTTTTTGATATCACAGACAAGTTTATCACAGTATTTTTTTCCTGCTGACCCATTCTGATGTGATGTTAAGTGGCATTTTCTTCTTAATTTTTCATTTGTTAAAGAAAACTTCTTAAACTGTAATATTGAATAAAGTGGTTATTTTTTACAAAGCCCTCAGCATTTTTGGACGTGCCGTTTCTGATTTCCGGAAATTACTGTCACATCAGGAAGCCGATTCAGTAGCAGAGAACTGGACAGCGGTCTGCTTTGCGATGGTACTCAGCCTTCGTGCACGCCATCTATGGCATCTCGGATGTGAACGCGGACTGTGTCCTCGGCAGTAAGATGGATAAAAGGAGTTAAATAAATACTTTTTCTAATTAACACCTCTTATGTTTTTAACTGACTGATCCTTTAACCTTCCCGAGCTCTATCTGGTTGCATCTCGGGACCTTCTGCGGGTGCTTTGGGCGCCTGAGGCCCTGCAGGGCACTTGGCCAGGGGCCTTCTAGGTAGCACCTCGGTGTCCCTGCAAACCCTCACGCCCTGTGCCTTGCCACGTGGCTGTGTCTTGATGTCCCCGAGGGCTTCGGTGCCCTGGGCGTGGCTTTGGGAAGGCCACTGCATGATGGACGCTCGAAGCTGGCTTGCTGTTAGGACCTGGAAGTGTTTGTCTCCCGCCCGGGTCCTGCCTTCCCTGTTTCCTGGCCGCCATGCTAACAGCAGTGCTCCTGGGGCGTGTCTGGACTGAAACGTGAGCGCAGATAAGGCTCCGCCCACCCAAGGAGCGGTTGTCGGTATTGGGTCCCTTGCGGGAGGGTGACGGCGCCGTGGCTGTGAAGGGGCACAGGTCCCCTCTGGCTCGCTCTCAGCAGCCACGGGTCCAAGCACAGTAGTGGGGTACAGGCCTTGGCCTGGCCTCCCCTGCACCTCCTGCCAGGCCTCGGTTCTCCCGACCCCCCAAGCCTCTGTGTTGCTCACGATGGCCCTGCGTGTGATCGCCCGAGGTCTTCGGTGGGCGGCAGGCTGCAGGTCAGCCTTCCCATGCTACCTGCAAGTGGGCCTCGCCGGAGGAGCTCGCTGAGAGTCACTCACTTGAAAATCTTTACGCTGCCCGGAAACGCACAGCCGGTGAATCAACTGCACAGTGGCCCTGCCCGCCTGAGCCTCACATTGTCTGGTCAGGTGAAAGATGTCCACTGTCAGCTACAGGTGGCCCTGAAAAGAGAAATGAGCAAGGTAAGTAAATAGCACGGGCTGGGGTGTTTGCGGTCCTCTGAGGCTCTGAGAAGGGGAGGCAGGCCCGTATGTACTTGTCAACCGTAAAAAAAATGATTCAATTCAGTATTCATTTTGGGTGTTCGACCACAGGGAAACACCTTGCACAGATTAGAAGCTGATAGGTCAGACCGGCTCCTAAGGCGCGGCTTTCCTTCCTTTGGGTGAACCGTTCCTGTTAGGTTCCAGCAGGTGGCGATATTGAGGTTCGGCCTTTGTCAAAAGTCCTAAAGCTTTTTAATACCGTAGTTTTACTCAGTACAGTGAAATATATTGAAAAATTGTATTATTTAAAATGCTCAATAGACGATATAAAAATATACATTAATACGTAGGGATGCTTTTAGAGTGCAGTGTTTGTGCAAAGCAGCAGAACCTGTCCTGTACTGGTTCAGGTTCAACTGTGCTTTTAGGGACCTGCAGCCTGAAGGAGGGGCTGCTGTGTGACTGACATGTGCGCCAGGGCAGGTTTGTGACCCTGGTGGGAGCTCGCGGCGGTGGCGATGTCACAGGTGGGGCCCTGGAGCTGGTGCGGGAGCGTGGGGTCACCCGGGAGAGGGGGCAGCTCCTGCCTGCAGGGGCGGTGGGTCGGCGGGTCGGCTGCGGTGCCTCCTTCGGATTTGCCTGCGTTTGGCCGGGGAGCTGAGATGAGACCCGAGGCCACCAATCCGAGGTGGCCCAGCTGCACGGCATCAGCTGGGGGCACGTCCTTCATAGGACACCTGAGCAGCGCATTTCCGCGTGCCAGATGTGTGAGGGAAGCGTCCAGTTCACAGACTTAAAATGAGAAAATACCCTATTCTGTTTAGGAAGATGGTGCTATGACCACTACTGTCTTTGAATTGCAAAACAAGTAATGTGCACTCTGATAAATAGTACTTTTTTTGGGGGGGGGTCTTTTTGAGATAGGGTCTCACTGTGCAGTTCAGGCTGGTCTTGAGCTCACTTTGTAGTCCAGGCTGGTCTGGAACTTGCAACGATCCTCCTGCCTCGGCCTCCTCAGTGCTGGGATTACAGGAGTGTGCCACCATGCCCGGCTTAAATAGTACATTTCTGATGGGCAAATTTGGAAGAAAAATGTTATTCCGTTTTGCTTGACTGGAGTTCAGGGCTTCTAAATAGCGGAGCAGTTATTTCCATTATGTGAAACTGGGGAGCTTTTCTTGTAAGTCTTTCATTATAGTGAGCGAGGGTGACATTTATTCATTCAGAGAAGGCGCATGCAGGACTCTGGGTTTCAGCAGAGCTAGCAAGGAAAACCCAGCCCCTGTCAGGTGGAGAACTTCAAGTTTGGGCCTAAGCACAGGCAGGCTCTGCGCCCCGGGGCAGCACCTGGCCCAGACTTGGCATGAGTTGGCCACTGATCTGCTCACAAGGCCCAAGTACGAATCCTTTCACTAACATCATTTTAATTATATACTAAGACGCTTAATTGCAAGGCAGAGAAACTCATTTTAAGAGAAGAGGACGATATGTTGAGATATTGGAGTATTTCATGATACTAAAGATAGCAGTGCTGCTCTGGCCCCTTCTATGCATCGGTGTCTTGCTTTTATTTATTTTTTGGGTACCAGGAATCGAACTCAGGGCCTTGTGCTTGCCAGGAAGGTGCTGTGCCACTAAGCTACATCCCTTGCTTTTCTAGAGGATTGGTCTCTCCTAGTTCCACCTGGTAAGAACCACTGCCCACTGTGCAGGGAGGAGGTCCCCAGGAAGGGACTAACTGACCCCTCTGGGTGAGGGGTACGCTTGGGTTTGCTCTGGAAAACACATTTGCAGAAGAGGGCGTGGTTATTGAGGGTGTTTGAGGGCCTTAAGAGTAGAAGGGTTAACTTATACTAAGAGAAGATACCATTGTTTGTTTGTTTGCCTTTTGTTACCAGGGATCGAACTCACAACCATGTGCTTGCAAGGCAGGCACTTATCCCACTGAGCTAAATCCCTGGCCTTTTACCATTTTTTATTTCTTGTGACATCAAAATTGTTGAGATTTTTTTTAGCTATGCTGTATCTTTTGTTAACTGCGGTGGACATTTCATACCATTGCAATTTTAAATAGTTTGAATTAGAATGACTGAAATAATTCCAGTAACTGGAATTACGTAAATTTAAGTGTTAACATTTCTTATGATCCCAAAGGGCAAGTACATAATGGGGCTGAGCGGTAGCTGTCAGTACCATAGCCACTGGCTTTGTGTTGCTATGAGTACCTATGTGCTATTGTGAAATGTAGCTGGGTTTGAAAGATTTAGTGCCAAAAATAAAATAGTGCTCTCTCTGACTCTATATATGTATATAGTGCTCAAAACAGCATTTTTGGTTTTTGTGTTTTGAGACAGGATTTATTTGTGGCTGACCTTGAGCTCACAGCAGTCCTCTTGCCTCAGCATCCCCAGTAGAACAATGTTTTGATATTCTGAAATGACTAAAACAAACTAATTAATATATACACCACCTCACATATTTCTTTTTTGATGTAAGGCGAGCTCAGCAATTTTTATTTTTAATAGTACATGCCGTGGTATGTAATGACTGCATTCATTGTGGAGAATTGGTACATGCGCATAACATCTGCATTCTTTTGTCTTTCTTTCCCTTCTCCTCCGTCATCTCTCACTACTGACTGTATTCACCTTCACTGGCAATAGATCTCCATTCTTCCTGGCTAAAAAGCGTATGTCCTTTGACTGCCATCTCCCTGTCTTCTCCCCAGCCTCTGGTAACCCTGTTTTGTTGTTTTGGAGTTTGGCTTTTCTGGCTTGCACAGTGGATTCTTCTTATCTTGATTATCTTATGGTTCCAGAGTTCCATATTGGTCCATGGTGATCAGATTGCAAATGTGTAGTTTTAGATGTTACATACATGTGGCAGCTCCCGAGGATAACTGTAATCACTTATACTACAGACATGAAGTAATAAAAAAAATTCAGAAAATAAATCTGTAGAGTTTTAAAATATGTAAAGTTTCAGAAAAGCTATTTGAAAAGTCAGTTTTCTAAAGGGCTCTTGTTTGAATGTCAACTCCTATCTCTTATTTGCCCAGCCTGGTTTTACATATTTATAGAATTTTGTTTATATAACTTGTCATAAAGTATGCAAGCAAGTTCAAACACTAATTTCACTGCCAGAGTGAGGCCTCCCTAACTTCTGCTGCCCCTGTGGGCCCTGTGGGCCTCCTTACCTGTGCCCCTGTTTCGTCTTTAGAAAGCTGTTTCGTTGTTTTTGTTTACGCGTCCGAGTTCCGCTCCTGTGTCTCCCCTGGGTGTTTCCAGCGGCCCTGGATGACAGCGGGCGGTCAGCAGCTCAGAGCCTGCCCTGCGCCTCCCTCTTCCCAGGTTACCCCTTTTTAACCTCTTGGGCTCGCAAACACGCAAACACGAGGTCTGGCTCCTTGTGGTCACTCTGATCCGGCTGCACGGTTGGTGGCCTCTATTTAAAAATAAGGGCTGTGAGCCAGTGTGTCCCGGCATTGGGCCTAGGCTTATGTCCACTCAGTGGCTGGGGACTTCGAGGCAGGTTGCCCGGGGTTTCAGCTGTGGTTACTTTATGGTGGGTGTTCAGGGGCGCTGGCTGTGGGATCAGCAGGTTTGGGTTTATATGCCAGCCTTAGGAGCTGTGTCTCCTTCAGCCTGATACTTGAGGCCTCACTTCCACGGTACCAGCCTGGGGATGTTTCCGGCCCGCTGAGATGGCGCACAGCCTCTGGAGCGTACTGGCCGCTCCATAACTCCGTTCTGAACGGCTCCTGCATGAGTTCTGCCTCACGCCCATCCTTCTAGTTGACGCACTGCTCTGCACTCCGGGCTTGGGAGGCAGGCTAACAGCCCACGTGTGATACATAGACTCAGAGCATGGAATGCCTGCTTTTATTTTTATGTCAGTCTAAAAATGTGTTTTCACGATTCGCCTCGCAGGTTCCAAGCAGCAGGGCGCCCCGCTCCACTGAGGCCAAGGTCGGCCTTGCTCAGTGGATGTGGATGGCTTCTCTCCTGCAGCCAGAGCTCAGGGCCTCCTGCTGAGGCACCCTGAGTGTTCCTGCTGGCCACAGCCCCACCCGGGAAGTGTCCCCCAGCCAGTCTGTACACAGTGCTCACTCGGGGCCAGCCAGCTTGGGAGGCCGGAGGGGCTGGGATTCAGGGTGCTGTGTGCCGTTCAAGGCTTCCGAACAGGGCTGGACTGCGTGTTTATGAGCGACCTGGGGGTCCACATGGAGGTGCTCCTCCAGCTGATGAGACATGGCCACCTGGGGCGGTGGGTCAGTAGCAGGTGGCAGAGATGCTGACCCGCCTGGCAGCACCTTTTTGCAGTGCCCTTGAGGCTGGCCCTGGGCATGTGCCCTCATATAGCCCGGCTGGAAGGTCAGAAGCATCCCAGCCCCATGAGCGGAGCTGCCCAGCCTGCGAGTGAGCTCAGCGGCCGGGAACAGACCGGGTGGCCTTTGTGTAGCCGGAGACGCTGGGGTGGATGCAGTGCTTCGGCTTTGTGACCATACGGTGGCTGGAAACTGGCAGGAGTGAGGTGGAGAAGACAGGCAGACAGGGACTCAGGAGATGCGGGGACAGCGAAGGGTCCGGAGGGAGCAGCGGCTGCAGCTCAGGACGGGGCAGGAGGGAGCCGCAGAGCGGAGGAGAGGCCTTTCCCAGGCCGAGGTGGGTGGGTTGTGACCCAGCTGCCCGCCCAGGTATGGGGAGGATGGTGGGGAGAGTAAAAATGACCAAGATGAGGGATGCACATGTGCCAGTTCCCCAAGATGCACATTGCCATCATGTGTTGCCAGCACACACTAATAAAAAACAACCTAACATAATTGTGCAGACACATACATGCATGTGAAAACACAGTGGGCACTGCACAAGCTGATGCATGAACTCGTGGGCCCAGCTGGACAATTTCTGGCGGAAAGTAGACAGCATCGCCTGTTTTCTTTCTAGTAAGTCCAGTGAAATGTGAGGAGCTAGGTGAACTAAAGGAGGAGTTGTCTGATTTCCGAGCTGAGTGTAGAGGAAACAGAGCCTGGCACGGTCTTGCAGGCAGTGGAGGAATGCCCGTGTTTGCACTTTACCCACAAAGTATGCCTATTTGCTATTTTAAAAAAGATTTTGCTGATAAATTGATAATTAAAATTGCAATCTTTGGTACATCACTATGAGTCTAACTTATGATAACTTCTGGCTGTATTAGATCCTGGTTTTTGTTTGTTTTGGTTTTGTTGTTTTGAGACAGGGTCTCACTATGTAGTTCAAGCTACCCTTGAACTTATTATGTAGCCCAGGCCGGCCTGGAACTTGTGGGCGATCCTCCTGCCTCAGCCTCTGCCGCAGCCCCTCTTCCTTCTCCAGTTTTAGGGTTCCTGTTGTGTGCCTGGCATGGTGCTTTTCTGAGGTTGTCTCTTGTCCTTGTGACTCACCTGAGCAATGGAGGAGATTAAACCAGCAGGGTAAACATGTCGTGGGGTGAGACTCCATCCCTCCCCCAGATCCTCTTTTGCCCCAGAAGAGGGAGTAGCGGTTTTGATCCAGGTGGAGCACTTACTCCTGCCCTCCATCCGTACCAGGTAGTACTTAGCTGACTATGAAACATCATTTTGACAGATCACCGGACTTCTTTCGTTTCTTCTGGCTGGGGTCTGTCGGTGGTGTAATAATCTTCTTGGTTTATAAAATAATGGACCGGCTCAGATCACTTCTAATGCCCTTACACTCTGGTACTCCTTTTCTTTTCAGCATTTCTGGTAGCTGGTGTTGAAGAGATGAGTTCATTTGGCCAGCAGAGGGGGCTGTCGAGTTAGGATCCCGGCAGCAGTGCCTGGGCTGTGTTCCCTGTAACCAGCATTTGCTGCTGTCCTGCTGTGTGTCCCCCTTCGCCTCTGTGTAACCCTGCTGCCGGTTCACATGTGTGTGACCAGGCTCTGAGGCCCATCATAAACGATCTTTTGCACATGGTAAGGATTTCAAAGGAACAGTATTCTGTCTGGAAGAAACTCTTCCCTGTGGAAAGTTAAGCTTGGCGGTGACCCAGGTGTCTGCCCACACTAGCTGTTAGGACTGGACGCTGCAGTTCAGTGGCCTCCAGGGCCTGGGAGTCCCCTGTGATAATGCTCTGGCTTTCAGGTCAGTCAGCAGCCCAGGAGCTGGGAGGCAGGAGGGGCGTCGTGATGCTAAACAACACCACAGCCTCGGGGGTCTGAGGCACTTTCGAGTTGTACTCAGGTTACAGCGCTTACGTCCTTGCCCTGCAAATGCATATGAAGCCACCCCGTCCCCGTCAGGTGCCAACTAAATGATGCTTCCAAACAGAATCCCAGGCGTTTCTGAAACTCCGCTTTTCGCGTGGCTCTCCCGACCCTCTGTTACGGTGCCCTCGTGGCAGCAATGACTGTTGTGTAAAAGGCCACATTCAGCCACCAGGTGGCGATTACATAATGTCACACTTCAGCATTTCTAACAGGTGTCCCCGAGCGACGCCAGGCTGGTGACACTTCAAGCTGCTTTAACGGAAAGGTTTATGCAAACATTTAACCTCCCAGGGGCGGGCAGGACAAACTCCAGTCCTCCGGGTGCTGAACTTGGACTCATGTCCCTTGGGCAAGCCACGGTCCCGTGGTGTAAATGCAGAGTAGCTGTCACAGGTCACCCCAACAAGCCCTCTGGAGTCGGGGCACGTGGCGTGCGTCACTGTCGTGCACTGCGTGGGCCAGCACCAGGGGGAGAGCAGATGAGCGCCAGAGCGGGGCGGGATCCAGCGGTGCTCTGGGTGCGCAGTGGGGACAGTCCTGCTGTCCTCTCCCCAGGTCCCCCGGGAACATGCCACAGAACGAGGTCACACTGGGATGAGGCAACCACGAGGAAGGGCTTCGGACTCTGCCTCTGGACAGCGGTGTGCATGGGGAGGGCAGCGCTGAGTTGTTGCTTTCCCCTGTAGCCCCTGATTCTCCCACCACTGAGAAGCCTTGGGGCGCCACAGCGCAGTAATGAGAGCAGCCTCGGGCAGAGCCTGCTGTGCCCAAGTGGGGCTCCAGGCCCCGCGCCTCCGTGAGCCCCCGCACCCTCTCGCAAGTGCAGTGAGGAAGTATTGCTAAGCCTGTGCCACGGGAGGGGAAGCTGAGGCCCAGAGAGGGCAGGTCACTTGCCAAAGGTCGCACAGGCCCTAGGTGGGAAGCCTGAGTCCAGAGCCGCTGCTCTCACCACAAGGGTGCCTTCAGGGACCCTGGCCCCTGGGGGCGCTAAGCACTGACAGGAAAGTCGGTTGGACTGGCCAGCGTGTCACTTCAGCGTCTGGTCTTGCTTTTTATTTAATTCTTTACAAAATTTTCCATGCTGTGCCTCCAGATATGTACTCACATTTATATGTTATAGCTTTTGATGTGTTTTATCGGTTTACAATCACTCCTCTGTGCATTTGAGAAATACGCAGGGTGCTCAGCATACAGTGTGTGTGGGAATCTCCACATATGTGTGGGGATTTAGCAGAGATAAATTTTAATGTGTACAAAGCACACATATGGAGCCCGTGTGGGGAGGCAGGAGGATGGCGAGTTTGAGGCCAGCCTGAGCAGCTTAGTGACGGTCTGTCCTCCAACAGGTAAATCCCAAGGGCTGAGGACGCAGCTCGATGTGAGGCCCTGGCTCTAATCCCCAGTGTGACAAATACATACGCGCACGAAACACAGTGACACGTGTTGAACTTCTACAGAATCCTCTGTTCAACCTTCCTATCTCTCATCCCGGTAGTTTAGGTGATGCTTGTAGAATCCCCGAGTCTCCTGACTGTCCCCCACCAATCTTTGTCCTTCTTTTGGGACAGCTTGCACACAGCCATGTCCCAGGGACTCGGCCTTCCTGCTTTTTTTTAATGCATCCCATGACCCGGGGACCGCAGGTGTCTGCTGTGCATGCCGGGTGTCACAGCACCTGGCTCAGGGCAGGAGCTCTTCCCAGTTCTAGCCCCAAAGCTGCGGTTCCTCCTCGGGGACTGTTCCCCTCCCAGGACCCCTGAGGGCAGAGCCTGGTCTTATGCGCACTGTGCGCACAGCAGAGTTCCGTGCAGGCAGGTGGGATCCATCTTGCTTGAAGGTTGGTTTCATGAGGGCCAGGGATTTAGTTCGGTAGCATAATCACCTGCCTGGCAAGCGTGAGGTCATGAGTTCAATCCCTGGTGCCAAAAAAAAAAAAAAAAAAAAAAAATTGGTTTCATTATGTGCTTATTTTTCACTTTTAATCAGGAAGGTTTTTTGGGGGGGCATTTCAATTTTTATTTATTTATTCTTATTCCCCTACCCTCCCTTCAACCATTCCTCTATTAGGCAAATTTTAGTAAGTTTTTTTGTTTTTTGAGACAGTCTCATTATGTAGTTTAGGCTGGTGTTGAACTCCGTAGTCAGGCTGGCTTCAAATCCAGTGATCCGCTGGGATTTCAGGGAAACAACACCACACCCGACTGATAGAGAAATTTTAAACACGGCTGAAGCAGTGTCATAAATCAACCTTTCCTTATTCATGCCTAGCGGTACCAACTACCAGTGGATGGCCTGTCTTGTGTTGGTTTTTCCTTATCCTGGGAATTGAACCTGAGGCTTTCACACTGAGCTACACCCTCAGCCCCCTTTTTAATTTTTAGTTTGAGACAGGGTCTCACTGAGTTGCTTGCACTCCTCCTGTCTCAGCCTCCCAAAGTGCAGGGACTTCAGGTGTGCCCCACCATGCCTGGCGGGCCTGTCTTGTTTAAACAGTGCCCACTCCCACTCCCACCCAGAGTAATTTTAAATTTCAGATAATGAGATATGTATTTATATGTAGACAAAGGCATATTTCTGAATAAATACACAGAGATGAATAAAAGTGTTAGGCCAGAACTAAAATATTTACTTGACATTTCAAAAATGCCAGCCACATTTCATGGACTGTGGTAGAAGGGACGTCAGGGGCGTCTGGCTGATGGGCTGGGACTGTGCGATGTGGGCTCTCTATAAGTCATGCGTGTTGTTCTGTGTTAGTGTGTTCTGTTTAATTAACAGACTCCCGTGACCCTGAGAGCACTCTGGCCGCGGCCCCCATTGCGGTCCCTGCCACTCCAGTCCCCACTGTTTCCCAGAGACAAAGGTGTCACCGCCTGCTCTGCCACGTCCTGCCTGCTGTGCTGACCCAGTGGCTCGCTGTGGCCTGGTGAAGTCTCCCCGGCAGCAGGCTTGGCCGGCAGCCCCATGGCTGGGAGTGCGGTCATGGCGACACCCTTGCCCGGGACAGAGGGCAGTGAGGTGGCTCCCCTCGTTCTCGAGAGCCCCAGTCTTGCTCTAGAGAAAGCACATGCCAGCGTTAGAGAGGCTGTTTCTAGAATATTCCAGATTCCAGAGCAGTGGGCAGCCCCTGGAAGGACCATCCAGCTGAGCTTCCTGCTCGGTGGCGCTGTCCCTCTGCTGCTGCCTGGGCCTTGGCCACACGTGGCCTGGCTGCTGCCACGGCCATGCTGCTTCACCATCCAGCAGTGGCCAGGGGTGAGGTTTGCTGCCGGTGACCCCCGACCACCTTGGTTCCTCTGTGGCCAGGCCCCAGTTGGCTCAAACAGTAGAGGCTGAAAGGAAGGCTTTCTTCCTGGAGCCCTGAGGAGCCGAGCCCTGATTTGTCCTCCACCCCTGCCCTGGGGCGTGACCAGTGCGCAATCCCAGAGCACTCGGGATGTCTCTGGCTTCGAGCTTGCTCAGAGGTTCTAGCAGGGGCGCAGCTACTCCTGAGCAATGGTCCTCCTCCATGAGAGGGCGCCCTCCTTGCAGCTTCGGGAGGGAAGCACATGGAATGCTGAGGGAGGAAGGGGACCCCTGCCCAGGCAGCCAGGTCAGTCAAAACAACTCTGGGGATCCATGGGGTGAGGTCACCCTCACGTCCCCTTCACCTGAAATAAGGGGGGATCGCAGAACATGTGTTGAGGTGCTGGAGGGTTAAATTCATTTAACCAACACACATCCTTCTAAGAACAGTGCTGACAAATTCTTGTCTTCATGGAGAGTATCTTTCACATCAACACAAATAAATATATGGGTTGTGAAAGAAAATATGGAGAACATTTAAATTAAAAGTTATAGCCAAAGACACATTGCCATAAAACCCTCTCAAAGCACTCTTGGAACCTACTCATCCCGTCGTTCTTGCTGATTTCTGGAGCAGCTCTGGAGTCATCTTTCCTGAGTGTCTTTTGTTGTGCTGGTACAG
This sequence comes from Dolichotis patagonum, assembly GCA_004027295.1. Lineage (NCBI taxonomy): Eukaryota > Metazoa > Chordata > Mammalia > Rodentia > Caviidae > Dolichotis > Dolichotis patagonum. The sequence continues at coordinate 23,995 of PVJX010017746.1, read as the reverse complement.
TTACTGTCTCCTGAATCCATTCAAAATACTTTTCAAGGTCATTTTGACATTGGCAAAGAGCCAGAAGTCATACGGCGCCAGATCTGGTGAACTAAGTGGATGAGGACATGTCACAATGTTTTTGATAGAAACTACCATAAATATTTAATCCATGAGGTGTGATCATAAATACAGTGAAAAAATGAATGCAGTGAATGTTTAGTTTAAGAAATTGATTTTAGTAAGAGACACAAGGCATTGCCAGCACTCCTCCCTAATCATCCTCCTTGCCTTGAATACACTTAATCCACTGTTCTTGGTAATGCCTCTTATTGTACTAAGTTTGTCTGTTTATTTTTGTGGTACTGGGGACTGAACTCAGGGCCTTGTGCATGCTAGGCAAGTTCTCTAACACTGAGCTGCATCCCTGGCTGTACTAAGTTTTTCAAAGAATGGAAACCTTCATCGTACTTTTTGATCCCCCCTTGCACTGTCAGGTAGACAAATGTTAGGAAGGAAAATGACCCCAAGTAAGAATATGGTGACTGAAGGGCCTAAGACCAGTCAAGCCTTCAACCAACCCAGGTGTCACCCTGGGTCCTCAGTGCGCCACCCTGTGGCTTAGCCCTGGAAGCGCCGCTGCCCAAGAAGGCTTTTGAGCTTTGCCACCGGTGCTTCCCGGAAGCCGGAGGGCTCTGGCAGGCAGTGACCGGGTGTTCTGACGCATGCACTGCGCTCTCGAACCCTCTGAAGAATTCTGCAAGTTGGGTATTTTAAGCCCAGGTTTGAAGAAGACGGGCTGAACGAGAGAAGGCATTTGCTCACTTCGACAGTGTTCACAGCTTGTGTACCCTCCTCAGCGCGAGAGTTCGCACGGGCCGTTTTCCTTGCAGGGGGTCAGAGGCTGGAGAGCGAGGCCTGTGTCCGGGAAAGGCCACCGGGCCCGCCACTGACGTGGCCCCTGTGGAGGGAGCCAGGCATGGGCTGCTGCCTGGCTCTGCGCCCCCATGTCCTGAATTCGGCAACTCTGCAGAGCGGCTCGTGGCGCCTGCGGCACGCGCAGATGAAACAGCATCTCTGACAACATAAACGATGTGTATCTTTACGAAGGTGGCTAGCAGAGGGAGGGGACGGGGAGACACCTGGTGGCCCAGTCCTGCAGTGGCCCCATAGGTGATAATGTACCACCAGAGCGCTTCCGTGCTGCGTTAAGGGGTGCTTGGGATGTGAATGCTGGGGGACGCATCCACCCGGGTGCGGCCTACACAGGACAGAGGCCTTTACTCCTCGAGCGCGGCCAGGTGGGGAACACAGAACTGAGCAGAGCGTGTGTCCTTCTTTCCAGTTTTCTCCTTTTAGGTCACGATCACCTTGGAGCCTGCTTCATCCAGAACCAGGGAGAATCCACCAACGTCCTCCAGGTGGAGGAGGGATCAAGTCCAACACTTATGCTCCGCCTTGGGGTTTAGCTTGTGGCCCTTGAAGGCATCCTAGAGTCTCTTTGAAAGCAAACTTGGGGCGACTCAAGGATACTTAGGTACGGGACAGTGTCCAGGTTGGACTCCTGGCACTGGCCTCTCCTGGCTGCGTAAGTCCTTTGTCAACCACACCACAGGGCGAGGGAGGAGGAGGGGACAGGTCAGAGCAATGTCACCCCGGTCAAGTCAGGAGGGCAGGAATGAGCATGTGTACTTGCTAAGCTTCAGATTAGGTCCTGTTGAGAGACGGGCTCCTCCGAGCCGCTGCGACGCTAGGGGAGGGCGTCTCTCAGGTCACAAAGACGGAGCTGGTCCCTGAAGTCGAAGCCCCGAGGCTTCAAGGTGAAACCTACTCTGCAGGTGCCCTGCACTGCTTATCCACCACTGCAGGGCTCCTGGGCACAGAGCAAACGCCACGAATGTGAAACCTGGTGAATTGTGTAAACATCCAATTATTTTTAACCAGAGCTCTGGGACACTGTTTAATCTTCAGACAAGCAATAAGTGACTCTTGTTCTGGGTCATCCCGGGTAAGCAGGGGACATGGAGGGCGGGGAGAAGCTCATGTAGTTCTTCTGCCTATGCTTGACTTGCCCTTTCCTGAGAGCAGCTCAGTCCCTGTGAAACATACTTCTTGCTGCAGTCTTCGTGGCTGTCAGCTTGGGGTCCCGTAACCCGCCGTCCCCCGCCAGGCTCACCTTGTGCTGGGTCGGTCTGCAGTCATCCTCTGCCCTGCAGACTGAGGTGCTCAGAGGGAGGCCTGGGCCTTTGCCTTGTGGCCCCCAGAGCACCATCCCTGGGACTCTGTAGCTCTCCAAATGTTTGTGCACCGATGAGTGACGTCCTATGTAAACGCTTATGCTCAGGTTGATGCCAAGAGCCAAAGCACAGGAGAGAAAATTCGAATAGCTGGATCCCCAGAGTTCAGCGGAGTGGGAACAGAAACGATCATTGCTCGGATCTGGAGCAAACCTAAGAGGCCGTGAGACTGAGATCTGATACCGAGTTGAATGCTAGGTATCAGAATATAAATGCTTGGTATTTGGCCCTGAAAAAGGCACTCGAGGCTGGGGTTGACAGACTGGGGGGGTGCTGCGGCCCCCAGGATGTGTGAGCAGCTGTGGGGCTTCAGCCCCAGCAACCCACAGGCCACACAATAAAGAGATACCCTGGGGCCAATATTTACCTTTTATTTTCTTCCTCATATGCCACCTATCATAGCCTTATTTTATTCCATTTACTTAGCAAATATTTATACGGATGCATACACATCTGGGGATCCAGCTGTGTAAAGCAGTAAGCAGAACCAACAGAACACTTGCATCTTCATGGGGCTCGCATTTCAGTTTGAAGAATGACAGCAAACAAGAGTGAGAAATAAGCAGACAGGAGATCCCCTAAGCAAGAAAGTGGAGAAGCAGGGCTGGAACTGGGGCAGGGGTGGGTTTGCAATGTTTGGGGGATGAATGCTTTGCAGAGGGGGAAACTCCTGAGTCTGGAAATGCAGCAGAAGGAGGGCTGTGCTGAGGGACTTTGGAGAAGGCCAGGAGGGAGGGGGTGGGGGGACGAAGGGAGATGCAAAGGCCTTGAGGCCAGCCTGGCCTGGGAGAGTAGTGGGAGAGAAATCCAGGGTGGGTCCCAGTGGGAAGTGAGTGCTTTCTCCCTCACACATCATGGTAGGTGGGATGGAGCCCATTGGGGTGTTTTCAGCCGAACAGTTCAACTTGACGTACGCTGTGGCTCTGTGCTGAGAAAACCCTGAGAAGGCAGCAGCAGGTGATCATCTGGGAGAAGGTGGCCACATCACAGAGGAGAGATGACAGAGCCTGGACACAGCCACGGCAGCCAGGGCAAGGGAAGAGGAGCTGGCAGGAGAGATGCAGGGGGAGACCCAGGCAGGGGCACTCAAGTGGGAGCAGGGAGCACTGTTTCACAGAGGACTGCAGGGACACTGAGGTAGCAGTGCAAGGGCCCCGGTGTCTCTGGGCGGTGTCAGGGCAGTGGTGGAGGTGGACACCAGCATGGAGGCATTTGTGATGGACCCAGAGGCTGGCACAGGGTGAACGCTGTGTGTGGACTTCCTGGGACTTCTGCAGAGAAGAGGTGGAGAGAACATCAGCTGGGGTGACCAGTGGCACCCCAATGTGTAGGGCAGGCTGGCCTCAAACTTGAGATTCACCTGCCTCAGCCTGCCGAGTGCTGGGATTAGAGCTGTGCACCATCAGGATAGGATCTAAAGTGTTATTTTTAGATGGGGATAGTAACATGCTGTGTGCTCAGGGAATCATCCATTAAGGAGAGGAAATGGGCGAGACTGGTAAAACAGGAGGCCGGGGCCATGTCCCGAAGCAGGGGACAGAGTGGCTCCAGGGCTCATCCACTGGTGGAGGGTGGATATGGGGACTGTGCAAGTCCCCTGCTGATGGCGTCAGCTCCTCCAGGCAAGGCTGTCCATGCAGTAAGGGCAGAGGAAGGGTGGGAAGAAGGGGTGGGGACAGTAGAAGTGGGGAGAGGTGTGGCTAGGACAGGGTTGCATTTGCAGGGAATTCGGCTACTGCTACTGCACGGAGGCTGAGGTGACGGCATATATATATATATATATATATATATATATATATTCTTTTTCTTTTTAACCAGGAATCAAACTCATAAGCAGGCAGTTGTGCCACTAAGCTGTATCCCTGGCTACGTATTTATATTTATATATCCTAACTTACACAAATCTTTCAGAATTCCACACCATCAAAATATTCACAAAACGCTGAGCAAAATGCTGAAAAGAAGAAAGTGAACTTGCCAAAACCCGAAAAATTAAAATTAAGAATCCTCATCCCACAGCCTGAGGGAAATGTCTGCTCTTTTATAACCATCGAAAGTCCTCAACAGTCTTGCAATAGTAGTATTTGTACATGCTCAGCTTTCCAGGAACTGCTGGGAAGTTGCCTCATTAACCTTTATAATACCCCGGCGAGGCTGGCAGGGACTGATGAGATTTCCATCCTCTAGGGTGGGGGAATGGAGACAGGAGACTTGAAGAAAATTGTAGACATAGTTCAATTAGAAGTAAATCTTGTACTGAGTCCTTTGAGAGCCATCAGTTTGGGGGATAAGAATGAATTAAAGGCTATTAATCACCTTACGATGAACCAGCCATTTTTAACTTGTACCTCAGATGTCAAGGACAGAAAGTCACTTGAGCAGAAAACAAAACCCAGCGAGCACTTTCTATCGGGCTTCTTTGATGGCCTCCTGTGGCAGGCGATGGAGAGCAAAGACTCATGACTGGACAGAGGGTAAGAGGCAGGAGGATGAAATGCATCCTTGGACCCACAGCTGGACTCCTACCACAGCTGGAATGAGGGCAAGGCCGGGAAGGAAGGAGTGGGGGGCTCTGAGGTGAGCTTTGCAGAGAAGGAAGGGGTGTGGCACGGTGTCTGGGAGCCCAGCTGCCTGTCAATCATGCAACCTGGGGTGGGTTTGCGCTGGGGTAAGAGGTCACAGAAAGGAAGGATAGTCTCCTAAAAACAGCATTCCTGTGTGACACCCAAGTGATCTTTCATTAATAATGAGCAGCTAATGCTCTGAGTGAGCGCCCTGAACACAGAGCATCTGGGAGCTGAGGGTGCGAATCCTGAGCTTCCACTGGCAGAAGCCATGTCAAAACCTCAGTTACGAACACCAGTGTGCAGATACAGGGAGATACAGCTGGATTTCTGGGTCTCTGTTACCTTTCTTTGCACATCTATGAAAATAAGAACGGCAAAGGTTTGTTGATGCTTGCTGGAGCACTTTCTGTGTATCTGGCCCCCGAATTCTTGCCTTGCCCTGAGAGACAGGAAATCTGAGGCCGAGGGAGACAATAAATGAGTGGAGAAACTGTAATCCTTATTCTTTCTCCTAAACGTCAAAACTGGTCCCTTTTGCACTTCAGCCGATACCATCAGTCTCCTCCTGGTGGTAAAGATAGAAACACGCTCCCCCCCCATCTGGGGACAGTGACAGTAAATGCTGTTTGGATTACAATGAACACCTCATTCATCTATTGTGGTAATTACAACTTTTATTTTCTGACAAGCCATCTGGAGATCAAGTTCCACAGGCCCCAGGGAGAAACGTGCTCCCGTTCTGGATGTCAGGAGGGGGCTTTGGTCCTGTCCTGTTGTTACCCCTGCTCACCGAAGTGACCCTGAACAAAGGCAGGGTGGCTTCTCCTCTCAGCCACACCACCCAGGGCCTTGGGTGACAATGGGCATCAGCACAAATGCCATCATCCCTGACATACTGAGTTTTAATCGGCAGAGAGGCTCGTTTCTGGGTAGCTTTTCTTTCTCAGTGCTACCCCAGGGATCTTATAAAAGTGGGTTTTACTCATGTTGGAGGAATGAGTTTTGCTCGAAGGGAAGCTCCAAGAAATGAGTTACACACACACACACACACACACACACACACTCAGCCCCAGTGACAGGGACCTCCTTGGTCACTCTGAACGCCCAGCATCTGACTCTGTGCCTTGTATTTGTCAGACAAGTCAAACTCCATTCGATTGAAGATGTGGCCATCAACCTTAACACCTTGGCCAGAGGGTATTTAAGAATTTTGGGGACAGAGTGTTAGATTCGCCATTGAGCTACAGAAATCCAGTCTGTGGCAGGTGGCTGGGGACTTGCACTTTAACTTTCTTAGCGGTGGGGACATTTTGGAAACCTGGCCTTGGATTTGATAATATGCTTCTCTGCGTTGGGGAAACAATACCCTCCCCTGTTGTTTAGATTCTTAATTAGCAACTCCCGAAGACTCTCCGAGTTAAAGCCCAGGCCTGTTTCCCCCCTTGCTCCGTAACCTGGCTTTCGTTGTTTCCTGGCTGCCTTTAGGTTGATACATTCCCTTACTCTTGCATTTATTCACCTAGCACCCTCCTGTAGAAAGAGTGCCAGCAGTCAGTGGCCTCGGCATCTATTTGGTCCTGAGGGAAAAGTGCTCACTGGTCACAGCCCTGGGTCCCCGCTCAGCTGTGTTCGCTGAGCTCAGAGCAGTTTATGGAGGTGGCTGATTCCCAGGAAGGAGAGGGAAGCAGGAGGAGCTGAGGCTTGGCCACAGAATTATTTCAGTGAGGAAATAATTCTGCCTTGGCAGTGAACAGGCTCGGAGGGATGGTCTGGATTGCTGTATGGGCTACGATACAGTGAGGCTGGATAAAGTTTTGTGCACTCCCGGGACATAGAACTTACTATTTCCTCAATATAGAAACTTGGGAGGAAGGCAGTGTCCCCCCCACTTCAGGGCTGCAGGCTGGACCCCAGCCTGGAGGTGCCTGGGCAGCAGCAGCTAAGTGGCTGCGAGCCTTGAGGGAGCTGCCACACTGCCCCATCCTCGATCTCTCCAGGATGTGTGATTCAGCGTGGCCCAAGGTCAGCAGGGCTGAGGGGCCTGGGGCTGACGTCCCTAAAACTGTGAGCAAAATAAATCCGCCTTCTAAGCTGATTTGCTCAGCTTCGTCCCAGCCCCAGAAGGCAAACACCAGCCAATTCTCTCTTGCCCACACAGGGAGACGTATCTGGTCTCGAGTCTGGCTTGTCCTCAGTGCTCTGCCTGTGACTTTGTAAGCATGTTGTCCTTCATGCCTGAGGGCCCCTCCTGGAGGCCAGCGGCGATGCCCACTGCAATGGCAGACTGGACCCTCTGTGGCTCTGTGCGAGCGAAAGGGGGTTTCTATTTGGGGCTGCCAAAACTAAGCTAAATGCAGTAGATGGGGTCTCTCCAGTGGACTGTCTGGCCACTTCAATGATGCCGTCTCAGGAGCCGGCACTGGCCCTGCTCGGCCGCCAAGCCCAGAGGTGCTCATTTCAGCTGGACGCAAACTGAAAGGTCAGACGCGCTCCCACACACTGCAGAGTGCGTCTGTATCCTCCTGTATTTTAAACACTGTGCCAAGTCCTCTCTGGTTACTCAGATCCCAGTCTCGTGCTCCTCCTGTTAGGGTTGGGGCTAGGTCAGGGTTGGCCCCAACTCTCCTCTCCCTCCTTCTTGGGTGCCTGCTGCGTTAGTGACAATGTGCAAGAGTGCCGAGGATGAACCTTTCCGAGCTCTCACTGCTAACAGCCAGCCAGCTGCAGCACCCATGCCACAGGTTGGCCACCACTCTGCTAGGGGATGCAGTAGAGATGGAGAACTCCCAGGTGTTGTCTCTGGGGATTGGTGGCACACACGTGTGTCATCACAGCTACTCAGGAGGCTGAGGCAGGAAAACTGCAAGTTCAGGGACAGCTTGGGCAATTGAGTGAGACATTATCTCAAACTGTGTGTGTATGTGTGTTGAGGGGGCAGTAGGGATATAGCTAAGCACTACAAAAGAAAAAAAATATCTCAGCCATGGGCATCAGACTAGCTGGGGTTTCTGGGAGGAGGAGACTAAGCCGGGCCCAAAGTACTGAATTTGGCCCTGTGGGACTGGGCCCAGGGAAGTGGTGCAACCCTGTGTGTCTCTAATTCCAAGGCCTGTGGACATCTGAACCCGATGGGTCAGGAGAGAGGGTCTGCGGCTTAGGGCTTTTTGTCTCTAGTGGGTTAATCGTCCTCCCCGGGTCACTGTGGGGCATAGAATAATAAACAGGAAGCAGCTGTGAGCACACGGCAGGCATGTAAGTCTTCCCTGGATGGGTCAATGTAATTCTCTTCACCTTCATCTGGTTCTAAAGCACCCAGCTTCTGCCAACTGCAGTCCCTGGAATGACATTATCAGAGGTCTCAGCCTCGCTATTCATGGGGCCACCCAAGCAAGGGGCCCCAGACTCGTCCACCAGAGCCTCTGGGGTGCCTCAGCCACCAGACTGCTAAAATCTCCCAGTGATTCCTGTGTAGCCTCTGGTCTACTTCGTTTTCTGCCTTTTGTGTCTGATAACAGGAGGGAGCCTCGAAGCCTTTGTTCTCGGGAGTACTGAGCACCTGTGGCTGTGTCTAGGCGGGCTGGGTTCTGGGGTCCTGCCTGCCAACCATGTAAGTGGGCAGTGTTTGGTAAATGTGGGGTCAGGGCCATGGGACCTGTGATGAAGTGACCTTCACTGCACATGGGACAGAGCAGGGAAGCTGTGGCTCTGGAACAACTGGTGGCAATTGAGTATCATGGGGCAAGAGGAGCTGTTCCCTCCCTCTCTACAAACTAGCTTAAGATGAAAACCAGCTCATTAGCCCACATGGACATCAGTTAGAAGGTGACAGGTATGACAGGGACACTGGCTGAGCTGCAGAGGAGCTGGAGCTGTCCTGCTCCCTTTTGCACTGGAAGCCAAGTGCCCTCTCCATCTGCAGCTCTCTCTGCTCTGCTAGGCCCAGGGCTCACCGCTTCTTCAGGGCTCCCAAGTGTGGGTGTTAAATTTGTGGCTGTGCAAAGATTCGAACCGCTCTTTCCAAGTTGAGGTTGTGCAGAGGGTCTTGAAGCTCCTAGGTAGGCATCTAAGGCTCAGCTGGCAGCTAATTCTGTGTGCAGCTGGTGATTTTATTTCCTCCGGATAGTAGACCCACTTGGCTATGAATGCACTTGCGATGTCTGTGGTGACAGGCGCATGTTCTTCTTCCTCTGTCATCCCACCCTTGCCACGATAGATTAACACAGTGATGGAGACTGATCCTGGCTCTCGGTAAATTGTGATGGCCACAGATACAGGACAAACCGGAGGGCACACCATCCTCTGACAACGGCCCGCTGTGGAAATGGAAGCGTGGCGGATGAGCACTTGTTACCCCTGCTTCAGCTGGGCTTCGGATTCACAGTAAACGTCGCCACACTTCACTGGCTGTTTGACGGTGGACACCCCAGCATACAGTGGGGGATAAAATAAAACATCACGTGCAGGTTAACGAGGTTATACATCTGAGTGCTTAACAGAGTGCTTGGGGTACTCACAGTAACTGTTAGCGTTTTAGTTTTCATTTTCTAGGGACCAACTTTGGCCGCCCCTTCCCAAGGTCGACAGCAGACACATGTCACGGGAGTTTCACGGCACTACTGTCAAGGGACCGCGGTCCAGCATGGGTTCTTTACAGCTCTACCACTATGTGTGCAATGTGGCAGTGCTTAGCAGTCACTCCAGGTCCAGTCTCTCTTGACCTGAGGACAGAGGGGACGGGGACAGCCCTCTGCCAACCGCTGACCCCTAGAAGGCTGGTCACTAAACAGCTCTGTTTTGCTACACACCTAAGGTGATGAAATGCCCAGGTGTGGCTGCAGGTGGTCTCCCATGTGGTCTAGGACCTCGAGGGGCACAACCCTCTTGGAGGGTTCCTCTTGTCTTGGGCTCTGATCCCATGCAGGTCCTCGGGCGGAGGAAGCCAGTGTGTTCGTGTGTCTGTCCTGTGCAAGCACTGTCCCATGTGCCACTTGCTGGGCTGGCGAGGCGACAGGTCTCAGTCTGTAATACAGACGTAAGACACTTTTATTTTTTAAAAGGAATTTTAGTTTTATTTTGTTTTTTGAGAGAGGATCTCACTATGTACTCCAGCCTGGACTTGAATTCACTGTGTAGCCTGGGCTGGCCTGGAACTCACAGCAGTCCTCCTGCTTCAGCCTCCCAGGTGCTGGGATTACAGGTGTACAGGCACAGATGCATTTTGCACATGGGAAAACTGGAGTTTGGGGTCAGGGAAGAGAGACAGTGGTGGTGGCCGGATGGGGAGAGATTGAGATTAATGTAAGAGCTACATATAAAAATCAGGTAAAATATAAATACATATTTTAATAAGTAAGGAGACAGTCATATAATTGAGATGTGTCATAAAATCTAACAGGCTTCTTAGGCCTGCCTTCCATGCCACCATCCCTTAGAGGTGATAATTCCATTAACTTTAGTAATAATCAATTCCTTACTGTATTTAAAATTTATCAATACTTCAAAGCTATAGATTTGCCAGGCATGGTGGCACACGCCTGCAATTCCAGCACTCAGGAGGCTGAGGCAGGAGGATCATTCCAAGTTTGAGGCCACCCAGGATACAAAGTGAGCTCAACGCCAGCCTGAACTGTATAGCAAGACCCTGTCTCAAAAAGACAAAAGAAAACAAAACAGAAACTATAGTTGTTGTTACTTTTCAATGTTCTATAAATGGAGTTGCACTGTGTGTCCGCTAGCTCTCCCAAGACTGATGCATAGACTCAGCAATTGCAATCAAAATTCTGAGTTCTTTTGACAAACTGTCTAGAAGAGACTTCACAAAGCAAAAGAACCAGTTCTATGCCGCACACAAACTTACAGGTCATCCTGATGAAGACAGTGTGGTGCCACCCCGGGGAGGGGGAGAAAGGACCACGGGGACAGAGAGAGCCTGGGCATACACACACTCGAGTGGGGCCTGATGGTGAGGCCACAGGCCCCTGTAGGAAGGCAGCTTTTGGGATGAATGTCGCCGGGACAGTTGGGTTCCCACAGGGGAAGAAACCCATCCTCCCAGTCAGCAGTAGAGAGACTAAACCCTGAAATGTGGGAGGCTGTAAGGCTTTCAGAAAGCACCTTGGAGTAGATTGTGGGGCCACCACAGCCAAGGGTTCCACATCTGTGAACTCCACCAACCACGCATGGGGGAGACTCAGAAAAAATACTGTGGCTGTCCTGAATGTGTGCAAACTATTCAAGTCACATTCCCCAAACAGTGCAATACGGCAACTATGTACACAGCACTTGGCCCGTCTGTAAGCCCTGTGTCACTGCCAGTTTTTTCAAGAAGTAACATGCCTTACCTGGAGCACTTCCTGTGTTCACTCCTCCCTTCCTCCTTTCTCCAACAACCCTGGCTGAGGAGGTGGAGGTTTTATGTACGTAGATCTTAGCTGAGGGGCTCCTGTGGGCCCAGGGGTGGTGGCTCAGTTGGGGTTACAGGTGGGGCTGCCCATCCCCGAGATCCTCAAAGCAGGGAGCCATTCTCTGCCCCACTCGTCCTTAGCAGGTGGTCCCGAAATCATTTTCTCCCCGCCCTTGCTCTGCAGCACAAGGCCAGGGAGAGCGAACTTCCTAACAGGGTGTGTGGACTTGGGGTGACTCGGGGGCTCAGGAGAGGAGCTGCTCTCAGGACCCCACTGTTAAACACACCCAGATGCACACCGTGCATGGAATGCAAAAGCTACTGGGTCCAGCTCCAGCTTGCTCACAATCATTCACACATCTACACCCAAATGATGTTTTAAAACGTCAGAGCTTTTACAAATGAATTCTCAACCTTTCCCTTTTTGTTTTCTGAACTGCACACCACGTTTGGAAAGGCTTTCTGCATTTCACGGTTATATTTTTAAAAATTGTTGTGATTTTATTCCCTTGGTTTCTTTCTCTTTAAACACTTACATCTTTTATGAGAGTTAATTTAAACACGTGTAAGGTGTGGACTACAGATCTGATTTCACTTTCCTTCAGGAAGTTGCCTCGTTCTCCCAGTGCCATAGAGGAATAATCCACCAATTTTGAATAGCATAAAAACCAGATGTGTTGGTCTATTCTTTATAAATGAGTTTTTGTATATTTTGCAGTTGAATTTTATCTCATTCATATGGGAGGATAAAAGTCAAGTTTATATATGTATCACATGAACTATAGGAAAAAGTTCTTCAAAATACTGAGATATATTTACAGTAATAAAATTATGACTTTGGTGAGACAATGTACAGAGAACTTAAGAATAAAATGGTAGCATATAATTAAAATATTTAAGACAGCAGTGACAGGGGTTAGCAGATATTTTAAATCTCTAAAAGTAATTTTTATGCTGTCTTAATTACGTTCATTGCTGGGACACAAAACCAACACCCACACTTAATGGAAGAGAGGTTTGTTTTGGCCCACAGTTTCAGGCCACAGTTCGCTGGCTACCCAGCAGGCTGCATGGCAGAGGAGCGCGGAGGAAGAGCAATGTGGGGCCACCCCCGTGACCCACCCCTTCTCACCAAGCTCCTGAGAGCAAGGCCACCCCCATAATCCAATCTCCTTTCTAAAGCTGCGCCCATGAGCTCATGAGCGGTTGGAGGTCGTCTAGATATAAACTGTAACACGTACGTTCTTAAGGAGTTAGTAGAGTAAGACAAACCGACAAATCAGGCGGAAGAGTGGGACAGACAGAGTATGGAGAAGAGACTTAATTCTGGAGAGAGACAATTCTGTGGGGTTTTTAAAAATTTACCATGCAGGTGGCTTAGTCCACGTCTACCATGTGGATGGACCAAGGCCTCACGTGTTTATAAGTGGGGCTTCTGGGAGGTGGGTGGATTGTGTGTGTGCAATGCTGGATTAGGGTGTGTGATAACCAAGCTGGTTAGCAGAATTCTGAGTGTGGTTACTGGAAGCCCCATCTTATGTCTGGGTGGTACCACCTAAGGGGCTTGCAGCCTGGATTGGATAAAAGGAAAGGGAGGCCTGTTTGCTTCTCTGCATCCTGCCTACCCTGCCATGGACCATTTCTTTTCTGTGATGGCCTCTGCCACGCACCCTGCCTTGGAGCCAGCCAGCTATGGATTGAAACCTCCAAAATAAACCTTTTCTCCCTTAACTTGTGGGTGTCCAGTACATTGTCCCTTAGTGGGAAAGTAAGACAAGAGGTGTTGATGGAGACAATTCTGAACGGTACCCTTTACGTTCTCTTAGCTTTTAGATATTTTCTGGAGCTGCCTTAACAGCATAAATGTAAAGTAACCTGAGGACTGGGTTCCTTTTCAGTTCTGTAGTTGATTTTACCACTTCTTTATTTGATAGCTTTAAAAAAAATATACACTAAATGATTTTGGACCAATATTTATGTCAAGAAAGACACCAAAGAGTAGTCTTCACATTCTCAAAATCTCCATCAGTGCTTCCAGGCTAACCCTCAAACTCACACGAGCTAAGGAAAAACGAGGTACTTACCTTGCAGGAGCTGCCCCAAGACCACAGCCTTGCTGCTCGGCAACCTGACTGGGATTCTGCTCCCTAAACTTCCATGTAGAAAATCAATATTACTACTTGATATATGTAATTCAATATCACATATCAGTATTACTATTTGATAAGGTAACTGTGTTACCTTATTTTTCTAATTCTACCAAAGTCAGAGAAGAAAGCAGGTATTTTGATGAGATCAACACTAAGAATGTTAGTGCAAAGCGTGTTTTATATTAAGAACCATGCAGTAGCTGGGTGTGGTGGTGCACACCTGTAGTCCCAGCACTCTGGGAGGCAGAAGCAGGACTGAAAGTGCAAGACCAGCTTGGGTAACTTAGTAAGGCCCTGTCTTAAAATAAAGAGGGTTGGGAAGTAGATCAGCGTAAAGGCCCTAGGTTCAATCCCCAGGACCACAGGGAGGGCAAGAAAAGCATTTGGTAATGTTTTTCTTAGTCATTTCTTCGTTAGCAAGGGGTAAACATGAACCAGTAAAGATAGTCCAATTCAAGCTAGCTTGTAAATGAGTAACAAGAGTTGGTTCATTTACCTGGAAAGTCCAGAGAAGGGCGGTTTTTAGGGTTGATATTTTTTTTCTAGTGGTTCAGCAATGTGCTTTTCTTCACAGAGGCTTTTGTCCTCATGCTGGCTAAGTGTCTGAGAAGTTCCAGATTCACACTTTCACATCAGGACAGCCCTGAAGCCCACTAGTCACTTAGCCTGGACCACACACTGTGACCCAGACTGTGACCCAAGGGATGGATGGAACACGCCGAGTAGCTTCTCCACAGCACGTGTGTGTGTGTGTGTGTGTGTGTGTGTGTGTTAGAGATGGGGTAGCAAATCCAGTCCTATCAGCGTGTGGGAAGGAAGAACACACACTGGGGTTGGCAGACAGCAGGTGTCTACTGTACAGTGTGTGCTCCATAGCATGGGAAACAAAAACAGGCACCCGGCCACTGCCTGCTCCCAGGGCCTCCAAGGAGGAGTGGTCAAGATAAGACACATGCTCTGGAAGCTTGTACCTCAACGTGCTTCCTGCAGGCAGCTTTGATGCTGTGATCCAAGTCTCCTGAAGGTCAGCGCTGTTGTTTTCCTGACTCCACAGTCAGTGCAATCCTAGGATCACAGCACTTTATCACACAGAAAGTGCAGCAAAGCACTGGAGAAGGAGAGAGAAAAGTGAGAGCACCCAGAACACAAACCCTTTCACCTGAGTGCATTTGTTAACTGCTCTTCATAACAAACTTCTCATTCTGCATGTGGACAAAGAAAATGAAACATTAGATCCTTCCTTCCTGGACAGCTCTTATTTTAAGCTATTCCCATGTATTTTGAGGGTTCGATGGACTTGTCTTTAGCTTGGAAACTGTCACTGTGGTGGGCTGAGTGATGGTCTCCCAGCGATGTCCGCACTGAAATCCCTGGAACCTCGCATGTTGCCTTGTGTAACAAAGGGGTTTTGCAGATGGAGCCACAGTGAAGGCTCCCAACGTGGGGAGATTATTCGGGATTAGCAGTGGTCTGGTGCGATGGCAAGAATCCTGTTAAGAGGGAGGTGGATGACAGACACAGCAGCAGGAGGGATGCATTGAAGCCAGAGAAAAAGGACGAGGGCCAAGCGAGGCAGGTGGCCTCCCCAGTCGCCAGAGAAGCCTGGAAAGCGATTCTCCCTGGGAGCCTCTGCAGGTTGCCAGCCCTAGCAATGCCTTGCTTTTTAACCTCTTCAGATTTATGACCTCCAGGGCTCTGAGAGAATGGATATGGGTTGTTTTAAGCCACCAAGTTTGAGATAATTTGTCACAGCAGCAAGGGAAGCTAATAAAATCACAGCACCATTTCCAGACCCACCTCTGTGTTCCCTAAATCTTTCTATGATGCAAATTTGTGTGCTTGAAGCTTTTCAAAGCCCCTCCCCCACTCCTTTACAAACCGCCTTCGTCTCCCTTCACCAGGCCTGCCCTCTGACGCTCATCATCTTCCCGTTCTCCTCTGTTCATCGGGTCTGTGAGCCCCTGGGCCAGCTCGCCCTGCTGTGTCCTGTGTTCCTGCTGCTTCCCTGGCATGAGGAAAGGACACCCTAAGAGTTCAGGAGGCAAGGGCGGCAGCTACACTGCCCACCAGTGTCGCCCTCCTGTCTCCAGGCTCCCAGTGAGCCACACCATCTCTTTGTAGTGCAGATGGCCTTAAAGATGGTCCCTCTGGTTAGCTTTTGTCAAACAGACCTCCCTCTTGTTCATGCTTTCAAGCCAGAGAAAATGCTCCAGTAGGAGTCGGGGTGGGGGGCCCCAGGGTGCCTGATGCGCTAGGAGGAAAGCCATCCTTGTACTTTTTTTTTTTAGTGCCGGGGATCGAACTCACGACCTTACGCTTGCCAGGCAGGCGCTTAAGCCACTGAGCTAAATCCCCAGCCCTCCATCCTTGTACTTAGGGACAAACATGGCACGGTAGCAGGCCCAGCCTGGGAATATCTTTAGAAATAAAGATACACAAGAATTCTGAATCATGGGAAGTCAGTTCAAGTTAACACTTAGCCCTTACCTAATGATCTCAAAGTACTTAAAAAAAAAAAGACATAAAAAAGGATCAGGTGCTTTGATCTGTTGCGCAGTAGAGCCAGGACTTTGCCATGGCTGCCTTACCAGGACTCTCCTGTCTTTCAGGCTGGGCACGGGGGCGGCCTGGGTTGCCACCCTGCCTTCATCCCAGCCCCAGGAAGGGCCAGCAAGTAACAGAAAGGGCCCGAGAAAGGGAGAAAGGTTGGGAGGCAATGAGCAGGATGAAAGGCAAGATTAGACAATCAAAAAGGGAAGAGACTGAAACCAATGGAGACAAGCAGAGACCTAGGTACAAGTCTGAGTTTTGTCTTTCCCTTCTTCAAGGAATTAAAAAAAAAAAACTACAAACACATTATTTGCTAACTATGCTGACACAAAAGACCAAGTGAATGCTCTGGCCTGGCCAAGGGGCCCTTAGGGTTAGGGTTAGGGTTAGGGTTAGGGTTAGGGTTAGGGTTAGGCGCTCGGGCTTCCTGACCTCAGCAGCCTTGCAATTCGGGCACACACCGAGGGCTGCTATCCCCGAGTGGGTCCGGGGAGGGAGCCTTGTGGAGCCTGATGGTGTCGTGATGCTGTTTGGATGGAGCTGGCTGTGGATGACCCAGGAAGCCAGAGATCAGGGCAGGGGTGTCTGTCTCAGGGCTCTCAGCTGGGTGACTGTCACACACACAGAGCAGAACACGGGGTCCTCAGGAGCATCTTTTGACCTCCTCGCAGGAAGTGAGCTATGGAGACAGGGCTCTCAGGGGTACCCCTGGGGCTCCTATCTCTCCCTTGGTACCCACAGGACCACTCCCATCAGCAGAACTGCACCTCGGGCTAGGGAGGCAACAGGCAGCGTGGGTGTGGACATCACGCATCCCACAGACTTGGTGAGAGAGCCCCATTCCCCGGGGTTGGCACTCTCTTTGCTTTCCTGTTCCTGCTCTCTCCTTCCTCGCTCCTGTCCCTGACTCTGTCTCAGGGCCTGCTTTTGTGGAAAGCCGGTCTTGGAGATTGTGTAGTGCACAGCGTGCTCATCTGATAAAATACGACTTTCGGAATTTAATTATGGGGCCAGAGAGGAGGACGTTTCCTGCTTTCTCATGTTGAAGTAACACTGTCTGCTAAGCAGCTGGAAACTCTGAGGGTGCCTGGCTCCTCGTCCCCCACTCCCAACCCCTGCAACTCCTGGTCCCAGAATCAGGCCTGTCTGGACTCCCAAATTACAGCGCCCACAGCCAAGCCAGGTGAGACACAATAGCACACAACAGCACACAGGACTCCGCGACGCAAACACCATCGGAAAAAAAGACTATTTCCTATCACTCAGCCTTGACTTGGGAGGCTTTCCGAAGTCACCTGGAAGCAATTGCAACAAAATGACTGTATTTCTGGAGCAATGATTATTCACATTATCTCATAGTTGGAGCCTGCAATGTTAGAGGTTATTACAGAAAAACCCTAGGCTTCATTTTCAAAGCTGTAGATTTCTTATTTTTATTACTTACTATGTTTCTGGTAGAAAGAAAGTGACCCAGTTTGAGGGTTGAATGAGAATGTTGTATTCTTTACAGGACATTTTTCCTGTTGAATATGCAAATCGATTCTTTTGTTTGAGGGTTCCCAAAGCAGTTCCTGTTAACAATGGTGACTGTTCCCGTTTTCATGTCAAGGCGAGCCTCACAGAAATAACCGCCCGCTGAAACTTCAGGCTTTCCTCTCATCCCTTGGAGCCACTGTGACTTTTTTGTTTCATTTTTATGACTTTGAATATCAGACAAAATGCATCAACTTTGATCCCCTTTTTAAATCAGACTCACCAGGACCTCACTGGTTAGAGTAACCTTGAGTGGCCACATGACTGAGTCTGGGCTGCAAAAGCTGGGAGACCTGGTTTCTCGGAAGGGCAGAACTTCTATTTCTGGTTCCTTCCTAATTTGTAACACTACAGAGAACCCAGAGCTGCAGCAGGCATTCTTTGACCTGCACAGCGTGTAGGAAGACACCTGGCTGTCATATTGCCCTGAGAGGGGGTGCTCACGTCTCCCTAATTTTTTTTTTAAAGGCTGTTTCTTGCTATGTCGTTCAGGCTGGCCTTGAACTTGCCGCGATCCTCCTGCCTCAGCCTCCTGAGTGCTGACATTACAGGCATGCACCACCACGCCTAGCTTTCCTGTTAAGTCTTGATTACATCTCTGATCTCTGAAGAGCATCTCTGACAGCTTCTGCAGATGAGTGAGCTTCTCTACTCGACACCCTCACACGCAGGCCTGAGGTTTTGGATACACTGGGCTGAAATGAGCCCCACCTTCACATTTGTGTTGAGCCTGTCTCTAGTGGGGTGGTATCTGGAGACGAGGACTTTGCCAGGTGTTGAGGTCTAGAGGAAGTCAAGAGCGTGGAACTTCCGCCCTGGAAGTTCCGCCGTGGAACTTCAGGGTGGGACTTCCGCCCTTCCACGCAGAGACACCAGAATGTTGCTGTCTCTGTCTCTCTTGGCTGTAGGAGCGCAGGGGGAGACAGTAGCCATTTGCCTGTTGGGAAGAGAACCCAGTCGTGAGGGTACCCTATGCTCAGATCGCTCCCCTCAACTCACCGAACCCCACAACACCCCAAGGCCTCCTCCCTGACCTTGGTCCTGAAGCCTACTACCCCATGCAGAGAGAGGAAAGAGGTACACCTGGCGCTCACCTTGGAAGATTCTCAAGTCCCAAACCGCATGTGCGCCAGGTTCTTCAGCACGGCCTGCAGTAGCCTTTCTTTACTCGGAGCTCACCGAAGTCCACCCTCAGGTAATGCATCTCCTACAACCACTATAACAGAGTGCATTGTGGGAAAGGGCATGCACAGTAGGCACAGCTCACCCAACTCCGCCCTCCAGTCACGTAGCCCGTCCGCCATGCTGGGGCGACCCGCCATGCGCGCGTTTCCGGGTCTTGTGCCCAGCCCGCTCTGCGCTTGCGCCGTCTCCCTTTGCACTGCTGGAGTTCGCTCCCTGTGATCAAGCTATTGCCTAGCCAGACCTTACTGAGCCCTGCTGCTTTCTCTTCACTGGCACGTGCCACATCCAGTTCTTGGTTTGTTGTGCCCAACCTGGTAACTGTCTAGGCTCCTGTTCAGGATGGGAGACCTCATTGCCCGTGGTCACCCTTCCTGCCTGGGCATTGTCTCTGTACCCCAAACCGAGGGAGTGACCCAAAGCACCGCCCCACTCTGTGTGGACTCGGAGCCTCCTCGTTTCCCCTTCTCAGCGTTTTAACTAACTGCCTCCCCGACTGCCCTGCCAATTTCTGGAACCAAACACACTATGACCATAGACTACAGTAAAGGGATTTTGGTTGCTTCCCCAATTTTTATATGTTTACCAAATATGGAATATATTCTTAGCAATCTGTACCTCAAGGGTGCATTGTACTGAATGTAATTTATACTTTATCAAACCCGGATAGAAGAAAAAGATCAATTCTTGGGAGGTGGATTTCCATGAAGGCCTGGAGTTACTGGGTTTCGTTTTGAAAAGTCAAACTTAGCAGTGGCTTCATAGTATTTTAAGACAGTTTCTTGTTCTGTCTTAAAGGTCACTTTGCATCATTGTACTTGGTGAAAAAGGGAAAAAGAAAAATTGAACGCATAGTAGTTTGCTTGGTTGCAGGTTGGTGTGCAGGGAGGGAGAATGGGGATGCCCTGAAGGGTCGGTGGTTGGTCTGCCCAAATCCAGTCCTTTCCAAACCTGCTGGGTTGAGTGTTACTGAAATACTTGTCTATTCTTTTAAGTGTCCAGGAGATACTTGTTAGACCCTTCCCCCATACACCCATGCATACCCCCCGAGGACCAATATAAATTCTTGGAGGTAGTGTAGACTAAACACATAAAAGAAAGCAGCCTCGTTTCCTTCATTGACTTGTAATTACAAGGTTTGCTTTGTCCAGAATAAAATTAGGTAATAAAACTGGCTCATGACTGTTCTTTCCTGAGCCACCTAACTAGCAGCTCCTTTGGTATAAAGATGCCCCTTGTTCCAAGCTCTTAATCCAGCATTTCTGAAAGTACCCTTGTGCTATCTGAAGTGGGATTCTCTGTTATGATTGTTAAGAGTCCAGGTATTTTATTTGGAGTTGAATGCCTATGGATGTAGAGTATAAAGTCGCTGGTGATCCTTGCAGCACCAGAACACATGCTTTCACTACTGCCTGGAGAGGATCTTTTTCTGTCTGTGTTGGTGTGAAGGATTAACTGCTGGTCAACTTGTGACACCTAGCTGAACTGATTCAATGAGGGGGGTGCGGATGGCCCACCTGAGGATTGTTGCCAACAACATGAAGAACTGGAGGGGGAGATTGCTTGCTGCTGGTTCTCCTGGAGAAGCTTGTCACACTGACTTTCCTGATATGAACTCATTTGTTCTATATGTCGGAGGAACTCAGGTCCTCACTGTTAACTGAGTATGGCTATGGTTCTTTTCAGGGGAGTGCTGGTCCTTAACTTGAGCATTGCTTCCTGGCTCCAAGTGCAGATCCCTCACTGCTGGCACAGATCCTTCATCCTGCTGGCACAGACCCTTCGTCCTGCTGGTGCAGATTTTCTAGCTTCCACCACTGACCCTTGGGTCTGCCCAGTGCAAATCCTTGACACAGACTTGCATGAGACATTGTCGTGGGCTCTAGGCCTCCAGATGGACTCATGGGGGCATCGCCATGGGCTCTAGGTCTTCAGCTGGACTCATGCAGGACATTGCTGTGGGATCCAGGCCCTCACTGGATTCTTTGGCTCTCTAGTGTGTGGACAGATCTTCTGCAGTCTTTTGCATTTGACTTTTGGGGTGAATATTATAAAAATAATCCTATGAATTAGGTATCCTATATTAAATCTATTCCCTTGCAAACCTCACCACAACAGTTGGATACAAAATGTGTTGTTCATGTGTTCCACAGGTTTTGCTCTCTGGCTTTTGTTGTCTTGCTGAGGGTGGAACCCAGGGCTTTGTACTGGCCAAGCGAGTGCTCTGCTGTGGAGCCGCACTCACCCCTCTGCAGAGTTGCTGGGGAGGTGGGTTGCCTCTGTGAAATGGCAAGAAGCACCAGGAGAGATGACAAGGCCACCAAGCCAGCCTGCTCTGCCCAGAGTGCTGATGTAAGTACAGGCTGCTTCCCTGCACTTGTGGGTCCCTTGTCATCAGAGCCAACCAACTAAACACTTGAGCAAAGGTCTGCAGCACACACTGTAGACTTTTGTCCTTATCATTCCCTAAATAATACAGTGTAGTGCCTATTTATAGAGTATTTACATTGTGTTTGGCATTATAAGTAGTCCAGAGATGATTTAAAGTAGTGTATGTGGAAGGATGCATGTGGGCTATTTGAAAATAGCATGCAATTTTATTTATTTATTTATTTATTTATTTATGAGACAGGATCTCACTGGGTAGTTTAGATTGGCCTCAAACTCACTGTATAGCCCAATCTGGCCTCAAATTTGCTGCAGGCCACCTGCCTCATCCTCTTTAGTGCTGGAAATACAGGCAGGAACCACTGAGCCCTGCAGCATGTCATTCCAGAGAGAGGGCTCCAGCATCTGCTGATGTGGGTATCCACAGGGGTCATACAGCCAACCCCCATGAAACCAAGAAATCTCAAGTCCCCTAATGTGAGTGGTTTCTTCTTTTCATCCACAAGCTCATCTTTCTTCCTTCCCTCTTTTCTTACATTATTTATTTTTATGTACACAGAATTGCATAAAAATTCTTGGTTATAATATTTCCTCATCTTGGTTCTTGTGTGATATTTTTATTTAGTTATTTAATTCCATATTTTAAGTAAAGGAATTAATCCCTGAGAACGTGAAACCTAAATCCAGAGCTTGCACCTTGGCAATCACTGGCAGTGAACCCTGTCACGGTCCATCAAACTATCCTGCCCTCTCTTGTCCATAGCAACCAGCATCTTTACTGAATCTGGGTGTCATCCTTGTGTATACTAATTGACTCTGTATCAGTCCAATTTTAACATATGTGCTGCTGAGGCAAGTACCATCTATATCTTGTTTTGCTTTCTATACACTTTTTTGGAGAAAGAGATATAAAAAAATTTATTTTTTTAGGAAAGAAAGGTGACTATTTCTAAATGTTTCAAAACCCACACATGCACACACACAGGTTTTCAACTTATAACTAGGAGTATTATATGTAACATTTTGGATTTACTTTTTATTTCTATTAGTAACATAGAGATGTTCCTCATTTAATGTCCTACCTGCTTAGTGACCACTCACATACTTTGGATTTACAAAATGCTGCTTGAGCTAGGACCTGTCCTTTTTTTCCATACAGTTCTGTACATCTTGTTGATAGGGCCTCTGTGTCTGTTTTTGTATAGCACACCTTGTTTATGCAGTACTTTAGCTGATGCTGGCTGTACTGCCGAGTATAGTACTGTAGATTTACATTCTGTTATACATTACAGTACTGCACGTAAGAGTCATGTAAATAAAATCAAGTCATCAAGTTGGAGTTTCCTCTGACCATTTCTTTGTTCTGAGTATTGTAGTGTACACACTATACACAAGTCTTTATTTAGCAACCAATTCATTTAATGACCTAGTTGTAGGAATGGAACTTGGTCATTAAATGAAGACTGTCTTACTCAGTTTTTTCCTATGTGACAATGTACTTCGTAACTTTCGACCATCATATTACATTTCACTCTGAAAATGCCATTGTTTATGAATCTACACTACCGCTGAGGGGCATCTGTGAGTTCCCGGTTTCATTGTTGTGAGCAGCTCCTCTTTGGGTATCCTCATCCATATTTCCCGCTGCACACGGCAAGTGTCCATTGATTTGTACTTAGGAGAGGAATAGCTCTGTTATGGTTTGTGTCTGGCTGTCCCCCCAGAGCCTCATGCAGTCACGGGGTGGGGGCAGGTTTAGCAGGGTGGCTGAATCTGGAGTTTGTGATTGGTTCTTGTCTAGTGCTGGGATTGGCAGTGTGAGTGCTACACCTGCCCTAAGGCAGATAGCCTGCATACAGTATAAGAAAGGGAAGAGAGGCTTGTTTCCACCTGCCTTGTGCGCGCATTGCTTTTGCTGTCTTCTGCCACCATGAACTATTACTCCTCTGCTATGTACCACCCTGCCTTTGGGCCAGCTGATTAGGGACTAAAACTACAACAAACTGTGAGCTAACGAAACCTTCTCTTTAAATGTTTACAAAATGCATCAGGTACTTGGTCTCAGCAATGAGAAAAGCAAGACAAGCTCTTAGGGTATGTGACTGTTCAGTCCTCTCCCAGATACCTGGGATTTGTCTTCAGTATGGTCAGACAGATGGAAATGACCGTCATGTGATATGAGGTCAGGAGGGGGGACTGGTGTTGGTGAGGAGGCAGAAAGAACATGGAAAACAGGACCAGGGGCCTTTGCTACGTTGTCTGCAGGAAGGATCCTGGGAGGAAGGGGCAGCAGGTTGGAGATGGGTGAGTTTAATAGTCCAGCAGATTCTAGGGAGGAACTATCCTTCATGACCTGGTGCTGGGCTCTCTGGGGTGACAACTGGTAGGTTGTGACTGGGACTGTAAAAGCTCAAGGAAGTAGGTGGTCTGGGACAGGGTTGTCAGTTAGTGGTTTGCATGTGTGTGGAAGGTGAGCTCCCAAGAAGTTATTTACTACTCCTAAGAATTGACTGGTCCCTTTAGGGACAGTACATTGTGATTAATATATCAGCTTTAATATTGTAGAAGTTTTACTCTGCATTCACTATTACCTTGTTTTTGTTTTCTATATACATTTTTGGGGTAATTACCTTGATTTATAGTCTCACCAGTAACTTGCAGAAGATCCTACAGACCTACATTCTCCGCAGGCTGACCTTGAACTCATGGCAATCCTCCTGCCTCAGCCTCCCAAGTGCTGGGATTACAGGCATGTGCCATGCCTGGCTTCTGGTTGCTATTTGATACATAATTTTTAAATTCTTTTTCATTTACTGCTTCTGTATCCCTCTATTTTAGTTGCATCTTTTGTAAATGGCACAAATATGGAAGCTTTCTTTTAGTCATTTGATGAATATGAGCTTTAATTGATAGATATTAATCCATTTATATTTATTGTAATTATTA
>PVJX010017745.1:0-37801 GCA_004027295.1 Dolichotis patagonum | reverse complement strand
ACCTACACGTAAGAGACTTAGAATATTTCCACACCCCAGAAGATACCCTCTATCCCCTCAGTTAACTCCCGAAGGTGAGTGTGGCCTGGTTTCCTCTGCACATTCAGGGGCCAGTGAGACCAGGCTGGGAGGAGGCAGTGAACAGCCCTGTACCACGGGTGGGATGTCCCATCATTACGTGGAGACTCAGTTTCCCTTGCTTCCCTCCCCTCCCTCTGTCTTCTCTCCCCTGCTTTGCATCCTTCCCTTCCTCCTTCTTCTCCGCTGTGACCCATCTATTCCATGTCCCACCCTGTGCCCAGCTGCTGCCATGCTGGACCTGGGAGGTTCAAGACCTTGGGAGGCTCATGGGGCTCTTCGTGTCCCGGAGGTGAGTGTGACCACTAATGCTCTGAAGGACACAGAGACCTCTTGGAGGGAGACGATGTGCTTGTTCTTGGTTTGCTGCCCACAGATGGTCTACTCCCTCATGTCTGTCTGTCTGTCCATCCACCCACCCAGAGTGCAAGGTCAGCTCCAGAACCCACTTCCCTCCTCCCAGCCCCAGACTTCCCTCCCTTACCCCCTGCATGAGTTGCTACTCTCCCTCCCTCTACCAGCAGCCAACCGCCACCCTGCCAGGCAGGCGCTTGAGCTGCATCAGAGAAAGGGAAAAATATGGCCAAATGTTGGGAGCGGGGTGCGTGCAGCTCACACTCCAGGCCGCCAAGCAGGGCGGGAGATCGCACCTCCCTTGGCAGGGAGCCCCACAGTCTGCCTGTCCGGCTGCATGCCCTGTCCCCTCCCCCCCGCCTTCCGCCTTCGGTGGATGGGGGGTGGTTGCCAGGCTGAGCTGGGAGCCCTCACCCTGGCTGGGCTTGGGGAGCCGGGGGGCTTCTGTCTGGAGGAGGGGAGTGGGTGGGAGCTGGTGGGTACATCCCTACAGTGAGTGGCTCCACGCCAGAAGTCATGTGCACAGGACAGGATGGCCCATGTCTGATGGCCTGGGCAGATGACATCCCCTTGGAGCTACCTCGCCAGCATGGGGACAAAGAGGGCACCACACTGTGACTACCAGGTGGGACACTGCGTGCAAGCTCTTTGCTGAGGCGCAGCCCTGTCAGCCACGTGCCAGGGGCTCTGAGGTGAACGTTTCAGTAACCTGAGCCTCAGTTTCTGCACCAGTAGGATGAACAGACCCATCCCCATGGCAGGGCTGGTTACGGAAGACTAAATGAGAGAATGTGAGAATCCCTGCAAGGTCCCAGCAGGTAGCAATTGTCTCCAAAATCATTTCTCTCCAAGACTCTCTGCTGGTCCACATTGCCTTTCTAAAAATTAAAAAGCTACAATTCCTTCAAGTAGACAACACAGCCCCTTGCCAGGGTGCGTAATTGTCATGGAGTGGGAGTGGGTTTTAGCTGCTGGTCATGTCTTCATTTGGGGATTTTTGTGCAGTACACAGCCTGCGCAGCTGTTCCCGTCCTCTGTCCGCAAAGCACTCACAGCCCTCAGCTTAGGTCTGGGCTGTCCTTTCTCATGCTCGAAAGTGCTTTCCTTTGGCTTTCTGACTCTGGCTGTGTGTACCAGGCCCATCGGCCATTGCTCCCTTTGAACTCCAGGAAAAAACATTCCATGTGCAGTCAGAAGACTTTGATCTGAGTGGGCTTTGTGACCAGAGGCAAGCGCTTTCTCCCCTCTGGTCTTCTGTTCTGCTAAGTGCAAAACAACGATAGTTCACCGAGGTTGGCTGAGGTGCGTTCTAGCTACAAACCAGTTTTTACTCATCTGAAGCTCTTTCTGTCAAAGGGCCGTGATTATGAGTACTAAATACAAGTTTTTTTCTTTAGAAACTTCATCTTTTGCCGGTAGAGAATTACCAGCTGCTTCAGATGGCCCATACGGTCAGTGTCGGCCACAGAGTGCTGGAGACGCTGTGGGTCACACCTTGCCTGGCCACCCTGGCTCCCTGTCACCTGTCTTTTCCCAGCCTTCTCGTCCCCCTGCCCTCCCCCCTTTCCTTCAGGGCTGCCTTGGGCTCTCCTTGCTTCCTCCCTTCTCTTCACACCCTCTCCTGGTGGTGGATAGAAGCGGAAGTGTGTCCCCCTACTCCTCAGTGGACCCTTTGCCTCCAGCTGTGACTGCATTTGGAAGTGGCCTTGGGGAGGTTGTGAGGGTCCTCGGAGGCCCAGGGAAGGGCCTTGCTCTTGAGGGACTGGTGTCTTGCCAGGCAGATGAGGAGAACTCAGCTCACTCTTTTCCACCCACCACAGAAGCACACAGAGAGCTGAGAAGACAGCTGTGGCCTTGGGCTTTGGCCTTCGTGAGAACTCCTGTTGCTGTCGTCAAGCCACCACCGCCTGTGTGGCACTGACCCTCGCCGTACCAGTGCACCCCGCGAAGCATCTCTGCCGGGGAGCTCCTGCTGCTCTCCAGTGGGTCTGTCCTGTGTCTGGGTCTCGGTGTCCGAGGTGCTCCCTGGGACCCTGCTGAGCTTCCAGACCGTGAGGACGGCTGGGTCTGCAGGACTGAGATGCCCGCAGTCCAAGCCTCTGAGCAGGGTGGAGACCAACCCTCGTGTATCCGTGTCAGGCATTGTTCCCGAAGACCCCACTCAGTGCCCAGCTTGGCGCCGGGGCCAGTGTGGTGTACCTGGATTCTGCCGGTGCCCAGGGCTGTCACAGGAGCCCCCTGGCAGGCAGCGGCAGGCAGTCAGATACTTGGGCCTGTGTCCAGGCTCAGACCCTTTCCTCTGACCTGGTGATCTCTGACCTGCAGGGGAGGTTTAATCCACCCCACCCCACCCCACCCCACCGGGATCTGAGAGGATCTTAGAGTTAAAGGAATCCTTAGAACAGGGCTGGGCAAGTGTCATGGGCGAGGAGTCATCGCTACAGTCACCCCCTTTTTACAAATGAGAAGGGATGCCCAGGTCAGCTCTAATCACGCAGTCACAATTCAAACCAGGGCCCTAAACTCCAACTTTCAGGTCTGGAATAAAGCTTGCTTTTGTTTTTATTGTTATTTTTTGCAGTACTGTGGGTTGAGTCTAGGGTCTCATGTATGCTAGACAAACACTGTACCACTGAGCTATCCTTCAGCCTTTTTAAAATTTTCTTTTGAGACAGGGTCTTTCTGAGTTCTCCAGGCTGGCTTTGAACTTGCGATCCTCCTGCCCCAGCTTCCTACGTAGCAAGAATTACAGGAGTGTGCCACTGCCTCCTTTTATTTGCAACGTGCTAACTCTTTATCCAACAAGAAGATACTTTCATCTTCCCAGTGTGTGCTAGCACCTGTGCCATGACATCTAAATCTTTCTGAGGGTTCTCCCACCCCATCGGGACCTAGATGCAGGTACTCGCTCTTCAGATTGCCCCTTTCCCTTCCATGTGATGCACCCCTGGATCTGACAATGACAGTTCTAGAACCTGCCACCTCTTTCCTGCCTCCGTGCTCTTGGCTTTGCTACGCTTTTACCCTCCCATGGCCCGTTCAGACATCACCTCCTCCAGGAAGCCTTCCTGGTTTTTTTCTCCAGCTTTTGCAGTGTTTGTACCTATTCCACAGCAGCCCTGTGCTCAGTGTCCTGTGCAGGTCTTCTAGCCATTTGTGTCCCTTGAAGATACAGGGATGCCTGGGGGTACAGCAGGACCCTAATACCGATTGTGTGGGTGTGAGGGGATGCTGAGCTAGCCTGTCCTAAACTTTCAGGAGCATCCTTGTATTTTATCACTGTGTTTCTTTCAGCATTTCTTACCAGTGTCTTTTGAAAAACACAGTTACCTAGTTTTCATTAGGTCCAATATACTGGTTTTTTTCAGTTAATATAGTTCATGCAGTTTTGACCTCCTTATACCTTGAGAAATTTTTTTTTGCCAAACTCAAGTTGAGTGAGAGTCTTCTCTTATGTTTTCTTCTAGGTTTCTGTTTCTTGGTGTTGGGCACAGCCATCTTTGGTGGTCATCTCCATGCACTGAGCTCTCAGCACTGGGCCTGACATGTAAACCAATCAGCGAACAAAGTGCTGGGTTGAGGAATGGGGAGCGGTGTGTGTGAATGAGGTGCCCCCCACCAATTTGTGGGCCTGGTGTGAGAGAGGAGGGCAGGCAGAATAGGTAGAAAAAAGAAATGAAAGCAACCAAAATGACCCAAACCCTTTTTCTCTCAAACCATGGAAATTTATCTGTGACCCATCTTCATATTTTAAAACTGATTACAATTTTGCAGTACACCAGATTCTACATAGAACAGAACTCGCCATTTTAAAAGGCCTGCAACTGAGACTCTATTACATCTTTAAAACGTTTCCTCCACAGTGGTAAGGCAAATCTTAGAGTGGGAAAAATAGTTGGGCTAGGTACAATTGACAAAGATTTGTATCTACAGTAAGTGTAAAACCAAACCAAACCAAACCAAACCAAACAACCCAAAGAAAATATGTAAAAATGCATGACTTAGCACTTCCCTGAAAAGGGCACACAGACTGTCAATGGGTACCCAAGAAAGGGTGCAATCTCATGTGTCTGCAGGAAAATGTCAGGCACAGCACACTGAGACCCCACCCCCCACCCACTGGGGTGGCTAAGACCACAAACTGGTAATACCAAGTGTTGACAAAGACATGGGGCAACTGGAAGTCTCCCAGGTTGCTAGTAGGAATGCAAAACAGTACAGCCACTTTGGAGAGTGGTCTGTTCGTGCCTCCCAAAGCTGTAGGTGCACCCATGTGACAGTCCAGTGGCTCCATTCCTGACCAGAGGCCCAGCAGAAATGTCTGCCTATCCCAAGGACATTGTTCTCAGCAGCGTGTGTGTGTGTGTGTGTGTGTGTGTGTGTGTGTGTCTCCAAACTGCAAACTACCAAATGTCCACCAGCTCTATGGCATCTGTGGAAACTGGGCATATTTGCACAGAATTTTATCTAGAAAACACCAATGACTTAGATGTGGTGGTCCATGTTCATAATCCCAGCTGTTCAGGAGGTTGAGGCAGAAAGATTGCAAATTTGAGCCCAGCCTGGGCAATGTCTCAAATTTAAAAATGTCTGAAATTAAAAAATTAAAAAGGGTTGAGGGATAAACCCAGGGATAAGGCACTCCTGGGTTCAATCCCCAGTATTGCATAAACAAACAAACAAACAAATAACATAGATAAATGTCACAAAATAAGATTGAGTGAAAGAAGCCAGACACAAAAGTGAACACACACACTGGGCAGTGTGATTGCGTTTACGCAAAGTTAAAGTGGGCAGAACCAGCAATGGATGGAGGTGGGAATCAGGAGGGGCCTTATCTAAGCGTTAAAAAAGGACACACAGGAAGTTTCCGGGGTGCTGATCATCTGTACTGATTCACAGGGGTGCTGGGTCCTCCGGAGTGTCCACTTCATAGAAAGTCATCGAGCTGCTTACACGTAACACATGACACATACACATAACACAGTCACTTTTCTTTATATATGTCCTGCTTCAAAAAGAATTTCTTTAAAATACACCGCTCCGGCAGGTCGGATTCAGAGTGATTTCCCCCTTGGAGTCCTGGGCTTTGGAGCCTGCTGGACCGCGGGGGGCTTTGCCTCCTCTTGCTGTTGCTCAGACTGCATCAGGGAGAAGGAATCTTTTTTCTCCCAGTCTTCCCTCTCCCATGGCCTGGAGCTATTGTACATATGCAAATGTGGCGATGTCAGCTATTGAGGCAAACTCAGCTATTTATAGCCGGAGCCTTGCTACACTTATCACAGCCGCTGCAGACTTAGAAAGCTGAGCAGCGTGCGCATATGCGCACACACACACACACACACACACACACGCGCGCGCGCAGAGCTGGGCACGCACGCGCACCAACACACGCACACGACAGAGTATATTTTTTTCCCCAGGATATAAATTTCCCATCCTCTTGCAGCCTGGGCCGTCGTATGCAACATTGATTGTCTGTTATATTACATTTATTAAGAAGTGATAACTTGTAATAATTGGATGTTAAATTAAAGAACTCTCTCCTAGTTATTGCCGTCTCAATTATAACTGTCGTTGGCTGGCAGTTATAATGATATATGAGGGTTGTATTTTACGCAGCCGACCATGACCTGGTGAGTAATATTCCCCCAGCTATGGGGGTATTCATGCTCTCCTTCGCGTCTAATGCCTTGCTTGGGTGCTGATTGGAATATTAAGTTTCCGCAAGATTGCGGCCTGAAATTCACCCAGAGAACCGAGACTCCGCCGCTGAGAGCCCCCTCCGGCGATTCCCGCCCCCTCCTGCTCCTCCTGCCTGGGACGTGTCCAACTCGTTCAGGCTTTGTTTTATGGTTATAGGAATCAGGTTTATTTGGTGAGTTATAAAGTCGTAAAACGCGGGCGAGAGTGTGCTAGTGGCTCCCTTTAAGATGAAGCTCCTGCAATTAGCGCTGGGGTCCAAATGTCAGCAGTGGGGGGCGGCTGGAGGTGGGGCGCAGGGGCTGGCTGGCTGGGTGGATTTGAAAGACCCCATGCGAGAGGAGAGGCAGCATTTGGCTGTGTTTCTGAGTCAGGTCTGGGAGGAGGAGCGGCTGGCTCTGAGGGCCCAGTGCGGAGGTCAAAGAGGAGTTTGAAGGCTTCAAATGATGTCTGCTGACCAAGGCTTCTGGCCCCCGCAGAAGTGAGCAGGGCTGACTGTGCAAGGCCTCTCGTGTCCCATATCTTGGGGACAAGGCATTCTCCATGGGCAGACAGTTGGTGGAACTGAGTCACAACCGCGCTTGCTCTTCTGTAGGATGCTCCATCAGCAGTGGCGGCGTCAGGATGGGTCATCCCGTCCTGGGGCTGCCTGAACAGAGCGCCACAGACAGAGGCTAAAAACAGAACTGTATTCTCTCACGGTCTGGAGGCCTGAGGTTTGAGGCCGAGGTATCGAGGGACCAGGCTCCCCCTGCCATTCTGAGGAGGCTGGAGGATCTTCCCAGCCTCTTGGCTCTCTGGTGGCCCCCTGTGTCCCTTGGATTGGTCTCTGCTCCCACCTCCCTATGATGGCCTCATTCCTCGGCATCTGTGTCTGCATTTTCTTCCTCTTACAGGTTGACGGCCTTCTGATTTAGGGCTCACCCTATCGCAGCCTGACCTCACTTTAACAAATTCCATCTGCAAAGACCTCATTTCCAAATAAGGTCAGATTCTTAGGGGTTGGACTTCAACATATTGTTTTGGGGGGACGTAATTAAACCCATAACACATTCCAGTTTTATGGGTGAGGAAAATGAGTGCTGGGGACCCTCAGGGAGGATTCAAGTTCACATAGTAAGTGGGAAACTGGGATCCTTCACAGCCTCTTTGCCTTCTGTGAACCTCCTGGTTCCTGGGGCTGGTGGCAGGGCCTGAAGCTGGGGGCTGGAGGGAAGGTCCCTCACAGGGGTAGCTCTGGACCTCACAAATAGCCTCACAACATCTTTCCAAGGTGAGACACTCAGTGCACTTGTCATTGCTTCAGTCACAGGAGCCATTCACTCAACCGATACTGACCAGGTATCCTCACCCACCAAAATTCAGAGACCCCTGCCTCAAATAAGAACCGAATTCTATCAAGAGACATAAAGCAAGAATGGAGGCCAAGAGTATTAGGATAAAGAATGGGGTAGCAGGCAATTCCTCCCTCAGGTGATGGCTGAGAAGCCCAGAAAAGATAGTAATTTGTGGAGAAGGGGCATCCTAGGCTGAAGGCTCAGCCAGTGCAAAGGCCCTGAGCAGAGATGACCACATCAGGGAGGTGTTTTTGTGGGGTGGGGGGAGCTGCGATGAACTCAGGAGGAGGGGTCTCTAGCTAAGAACATACATTTCATCCTTAGAAAACACTGATGAATTCCTGCAAAGATCCCGGGGAAGTCCAGAGGCTACTGCAGTAACCTCAGTGGCCTGAGCCTGGGTGGTGCCTGGGTGGTAGCCACATGGCGGTAGGAAGTGTTTGGACTTGGAACCGCAGGAGCTCAAAGTGTGTGGCGTGGAGTGGGAGTGCAGGGCTTGAGAATGCGGAGAGACCCAGGCTGCAGGCAGGCAGTGGCCGCTGTGCCCACAGGGCGTCGAAGGCGGCCAGCATCCCAGGGAAGGAGCACGGAGGGAGAAGGTGCCAAGGGAGAAGCTTCCTGGGGCCAGGAGGAGAGGAAGTCCCTGAGGGTCCCCCTAGGCATGGTCAGTGCTGCAGGACAAAAGCAGGCCAGGGACGGCTGCAGAGGAGCCATGCGCACCCTTCCAGGAGGTGACATCACCTGTTTCCTAGGGACCCAGCCTGGCAGGACAGGCCGTGCTTCCTGGGGAACCTGCTAGGAGCCAGAGGAGGGGTATAGCAGAGGATGGTGTCTCCTCTGTCTCTGTCTCTGTCTCTATCCTCACCAGGTGAGATCTGTCTGTCCATTCACAGGCAATCTGTCCCTGAGTGTGAAACATAGCCCTTTGCTTTATGGTAGGTAAACTGAGGATGGTCATAGGGAGTTGAAGTGACAAAACAGACAGACACCAGCAGTGGGCGTCTTGGCCACCACCCCAGGCTCTTCTGCTCCCCAATCTGACGATGCCATGAAAAACAAGGCTTGATTTAGGATATCACTTTGCTAAATATTTCCCTGTGTGAGGCCTCAGAACATGCCAGCAGAGTCTCCCTGAGCCCGGAACACAGGCTTGGCTGCCTTGAGTCACCTGGCCAAGGCCTGCCTCACCTCAGAGCTGGCAGTTTCCTTTCTGGCTGGCACTCACACCGCTATTCCTTCAGCTGGGAGAAGTTTCCTCTCTCCGTGCCCCTCTGCTTCCTGCTCTGCAGTCCCATCCCAGCTCCTTCCTCAGCTCTGCTGGCCTGGCCACCTCAGGTGCTCCTCCTCGGTCCCTGGGCCCTCCTCAGAGCACCAGCCAGAGCTGGAAAGAAACAGTCAAGGGGTCTATGTTAGGGGGCTGGGCTCAAAGTGCCAGGAGCTGGGGGCCACTTCTGGTTTCCTCCCACTAGCATGGTGCCCGGGACACACAAGTGCCCAGAATGTGTGCATTCAGCTGGGGAAGAAAACACCCCGAGGGGGTCCCCACCCATAGACCATTAGCTCTCAGGCTGGGACCAGCTGTCCTCCGTCCTTCCAGAGCCAGCGCTTTTAAAAGCACATTTTTAGGAAAAGTGAAGGGGACAGGACTTTGACCAGACTCCTCCCTCACCCCCGTTCAGGTCTCTGCTCAGGTTCCGGTCCTGACCCCCCACCCTACCACCCCTCAGCAGTGTCCCTCAATTCATTCTTGGTCCTCTATCCGGTTTAGTTCCCTTTGGGCTTTTATGGTAATCAGTGGCATGTGCTGCTTCTAAGCATTTCCTTCCCTTCTCCCACCACTGGATCGTCAACCCTACCTGGGCAGGGGACTTAGGGTCTGTCTGTCATTCCAGCTGTCCCATGGCCAGGCTGGGGAAGGTGCTCCAGAACTCTCACATTCCCCTTTGAAATCCTAACAACCATCCCCTGGGCTTCCATTCCCCATTTTGCAGATGAGTAAACTGAGGCTCAGAAGCAACAGGTTGTCACCTAGAACAGGGATGGAAGAACAGGGATGGAAGTCAGGCAGGGATGTCCACTAGTGACCACTCCAGTTAGCCCACTTTGGGTGTGGCCCAAGGTGAGGACACACTGTGGTTGACTGATCCAGTGTCCACCTACCAGCATTTTCTGTGGACATTTCTGTTTCGCGTTTTCCCAAGAGTGGATAGGGGACATTGCTGTTTCATAAGGACACTTCTTAGAAATATCTGTTTTCTTTCTTGCTCTTCTGTAAACAGAGCATCCGTTCTCTCTCACTCTCTTGTGTTTTTTTTTAAGAATTAATTGCCCTTTTTATGGCTTTGGTGTGTTTGTACTTGCGAGCACCCTGGCACCCTTAATCACAACAACAACATTCTCTGTGAATGGAGAAAATTTGAACAGTCATTAAGCACCAGCGAATGTGGAGCGTATTAATGGGCAAACAGTAGGTCGGGGGAGAAGAAAATGTTTTTCTCTTGCAAAGCACATACGAAAAGTTGATCCAAACCAACGTGCTGCCATAAATCTGTTAATTTTGGCAAATCGCTGGGAGTTAGCAGGGCGGCAGGGAAGTGCAAGGCAAAAGGCTGGCCGGAAACTGTCCACCCACTTCGGGAGGGAGAGCGGCAGGCGTGGGGCGCCAGGGCTCTGCTCTCAGCTCGAAACTGTCTGCCCCTGACTGGGCTCCTCCGCTCTGGAAGCCAGCGTCTGCCGTGTCCCTGGGAGCCCGGACTGTGCCGGATCCCTCGCAGACCAGCCTGGCTAGAGGAAGCTAGGCTGATCAGTCTGAAGGCTCCTCGGCCTCTGTGGTTCTTTCCCATTCCACTCGTGTCTGGTTCTCCCAGGCCCTGACTTGGGCTGCTGCCTCCCACCGCATCCCCCAGCCCAGCCCCCGTCTGGCTTTTGCTGTTTCCTTTGGCACAGACCACAGATTGCTGTATCTGTGCTGTGGCTGAATTGTAGTCAAGGCTGGGGGAAGAGGAATAATTGTGGGTTGTGCATGAATGTGTGCACATGTGCAAATGTGTGTGTGTGTGTGTGTGTGTGTGTGTGAAGTGCATCTTTGTGTGAAGGTATGCTTGCATGTATGGTCACATGTGGGTGCATCAATATGCATGCACATGGTTTGTGTGTGTAAATGTCACACACACGAGGCTGTGTGTGTACATGGGACTATGCATTATGTGATTATGGTTTGTGCCTGAGTATGCTCATGTGCATGTGTGTGCATGGAGGGCTGTGAGATGGGTTTGTATGTACAAATATCTGGGTGTACATGCAATATGCATGAGTATACATTTGTGTTCATGTACATGTGTGGGTATGTTTCCACATGTGCATGTAAGGGATGCGTGTGTGTGCATGCTTGAGGGCTCATGTGTGCAGCGGGCAGTGCTGTGAGAAGGGTGTGGGAGCTGCTGGTGTCCCTCCAGGCTTCCCATAACAAAGAGCATTTCCTTTCCAGCCTGGAGACACAGGCCAAGCCAGGCACCTCGCCCCTCTCCCTGCTTCTCTCTGCCTTTCCTCCGTCCTCGGCCAGCCCCTCTCTCTGCCTTTCCTCCGTCCTCGGCCAGCCCCTCCCTCTGCCTCAGTGTTTTCTTTCTGCATTGCTCTTTTTCTAGTCTTAGATTGCTCTCTCTTGCTTTCAGGTCCCAAATCATCTTCTTCATTTTTTCTTCCATTTGTCATTTATATTTCTGGTTCTCATCATCCCTCTTCTTTCCACCCCCTCTGCCTCTCTCTCTTTCTTCCTCTTCTCCTTGATTCCCTTATGTAGTGGGCATGCGTGTGCACACTTTGCGTGCGTGCACACACACACACACACACATACGCACACACATTTATTTTGGAGAGCTCAGGGTTGTCACACCACACTGTCCCCTTGAGCGCAGACTTAGGAGAATACAAACCCATCTTTTCTCCTTTCTTCCATGCCGGGCTTCTATCACAGACTCCCAGGAGCACAGAAGTGACAGCAAGGTGCAGAATGCCAGGTCCTCTCCCAGCCACACTCCTGTCCTCTGTCCTGATGATGTCTCCGCCTGCCTCCTCCTCCCGTGCCTGGGCCGTGTGCTGTGCGGTGGGGCAGGTTAATGTATTTACTGTAAACACAGCCCAGCCGTGCCAGAGGACTGGACTGCCTTGGTTAACCATTTATTACAGAGGTGGCTATTTCCAATGTGTTCCACATGATTATTTGCCAAAGCTGCAATTTGGCACTTGTTCTGAGCTTGAAGGAATCGCTTCCCCAGAGGTGACCCTCGGCGGGAGATTGCATGTCACCGAGTGAGGAATGGCTGCGGCGGCCGTGATGGGTAGGCTGTCTGCCTCTCCTGACCTCAATCCCTTTCCTGCAGCGCGGCTGCCGGGGCAGACGGGAGTTGACACAAAGTGCTTATAATTTCCCTTGGAAGGCGGCAGAATGATAATAGGGTGCTGGGCCCTGACGGCCTGGTCTGGGGCTGGCCCAGAGCCCCTAGCGCGGCGGCCCTCCTAACAGGGATGAGAGGCTGTGGTCAGTTAGGGAAGGGCCAGGTGGTGGAGACTGGGCAGATGCAGGAGGCTGCCTGTAGGAGACAAAAGTCGCCAGACCAGCCAGGAATGGTGGGACCGAGTGCGTGCTGCGTACCCCATCCTGCTGTGCTTCCTCCAGCGCTCTTCCCAGGTGCCTCAGGCCCCTCAGGGATGCCTGGTCCCAGGACCAAGGCTATGCAGCCAACCCGGTGCTGACAAAGGCCATCCTGAATTTTTGCGTCAGCACTGCCACCCCGCACGTAGGACTTGCGGTTACCTCGTCTCAGTTTCCCCATCTATGACCGGGACAAGATTGATGCCTATTAATGGGCCCATGTCAAGCCTCCAACAAACCAGGGCTGTAGAATACTGACACTGGGACCCAACGTGCTGCAGGCTCCGCGTCAGTGTTATTGGCACTGTTGCTGCTGACCCCGTTATTCCGTAAAGAATACCACACTCAGGGCTGGGCGGGGTGCAGCGGTAGCGCACTCGCCTGGCACAAGGGAGGTGCTGGGTGCCCTCGCCAGCACTGAAACAAAATGCAGTACTGGGATGAATGAAACAGACTTTCGCTGGACAAATGATGAAATCAGGGCACAGACATATCAAGGGGCAGCTGCTGGCAGGACATGAAAGGGCAGGGTGGTCACCAGAGTTAGAAATTAGATTTGTCTTTCACTGTACCTTCCCAGGGGCAGCCCCTCTCTCTGAGATTCCCCTCTCCCCTTTGTCACTCCTTTTCTTTCTCTCTTTCTTTCTTTCTTTCTTTCTCTCTCTCTCTCTTTTTCTCTCTCTCTTTCCTTCCTTCCTTCTACTCTCACTTCCTCATATCTTCCATCTCTCCTTTTCTTCTTTCATATTAACTATTAATTTCTTCTTTCAGGTCAGCAGATACCCTAGGGACTTGGTCATTAAAGGTCACTTGACTGCAATCTGAAACACATTCTGGAGAATATGAGGCCCGGTGTAGCCCTATCTCTTGTCCCCCATTGGCATGACTTGAATGCTATTCACCCCAGAGGTCCTGAGTTGGAAGTCTCCCTGGACAGGTAACTCCCCACCTCAGGGTCTCAGTTCTATCTCAAAAGTATTTCAGGACAGGTGCTCGCAGCCAGGTCCTCCTGGCCCCGGTCCTTCCTGGGCAGCTGATTCCGAGTGCCCCAAGGGTTTCCCTCCGGTGCCTGCTCTGGGAGTGCTGAAGTTTAATGAGAGAGCACTGCTCTCGGGAACACAGTGGACTGGGAGCTTCCTGGCCTTGTCCTTCCCTGTAAGCGAGGCCTGGGTGTCCAGCACCTGTAAGCACTGATTTAGGCCATACCTGGATTTCCAAGAGTAGCCACAGGTTTGATGGTGGTTGCACAAAGTGGGTGCTCTGGAAACACTCAAGCTCTGCAGGATTCACAGAGGAGCCTTCTGACAGGAAGTTATGGGATTCCCTGGATGTGCTCTGTGTCATCCTTTGGAAGCTGCTCCTGCCCTAGGACACAGCCATCTTGTAGTCTTTTTTCCTTCTGCTTTACAATCGAGTCCACACACACACACACACACGCACACACAAGCTCCCATGAGCTGGCCTGTGTCCTTCTGTGGTTCGACTCTCTATGCTGTAGCTTCAGGCTGATGGGACAGGGCAGGGGCTTGTGGTTGGCATTCCCAGGTCAGCAAGGTGCTCTGGTTTCCTGGACACATCATAACCAGCTATCTCATCTCTCATGTCTTCTCTGAGTTCTGGAAATGGAATTCGGAATGTTTGTCCCACTCTGGGTCTTCTAAGTGCGGGGATAGAAGAAACCCCAAACCTGACTCCGTGCATGTTTCCTGGAAAACTGCCTTCACTCGTATTCCTCCAGGAGCAAACCAAGAGACAAGATATCAAGGGCAAGCAGTGTTGGAGGGAGCCAGTTCCAGCACGTCTCAAGAGAGGAGGGAGAAGAATGAGGAAGCCCATAAACGGCATGCACTAATGCCATTTGCCACCGTGGGTGACTGGAGCTCGGTCCTGCAGAAAAATTCCGGGAAACACTGGAACACAGTTTGACAACTTCAGGAACAAGGGAGCTGGGGTATCAGCACATGACCTTTAAAGACTCTGCGGGGGGAGGGCGGGGGAGCGGGGTGAGTCGTTACTCTGGCACTTCTCTCCCAGTAGGTCTCTAGACCCATTCCTAAGACCCAAAGATGCCTGCTACTGAGCACACAAAGTCATTCCATTCTAAGGGGTGCGTGCAGGTTCCAACAGAGGAGGGGGACAAATCTCCCTCGGTCTACCTGTCCTTTGTTTATGGAGCTTTCCAGTTTCTATTAAACACCTCCCCTTTTGTGCATCTCCACCCCCCAATATCCTGCTTCATACAAGCATGTTTCATTGCCTGTGTTTCTCCTTACCCCTACCCCCTGCTCCAGCTGTGAGCTCCTTAAGAGATGTGCCTTATCCAACTCTGTATTCCCAGAATAAATGTTCAACGTTAAAAAAAATAAATGAATCTGTAGAGAGGCCCACAGGAAAGAGCAAATTCTGGGGGCTGGAGCTGTAAAGAGGAATGCCAAAGCCGTCACAGGGCACAGGCTTCCCAGGCTTCAAATGTGAGGACACTCTACTCTGGATTCCTCCCAGTTCTGACCGTCACTGTCCCCACCCGGCCCACTTTCAGGAACAGGAGACGGGGAGAATGAGCCACACCCTTATTAAAATTCAGGCCTTTGCTCACTGTGAATGGGAACAGATGAATCTGAGATCATCTTTGGCAAGAAACGCTAGGAAGCAGAATGCTCCTTTTTGGATCTTGACGGCCGAATCTTAGTACAGCTCCTGGCTTTGTTTCCATCCTGTTGACACCTGTAATAATTGTGAAAAGTTTGAGATTATCTATTGGGCCCTGATGCTCATGTCCATGATTCTGCTGAGGTGAGCACTTTTGGGTACAGCATCTTGGCTACGATGTCCAGAAAACTGGAAGAAGTCACTTCCTGTTTAGACAGGAAATTGATGGCACCGTAGAGGTAAGCCACGTTTTTCAGAGCAAGCGTGGTTTGTGGATTCATAGAAGTCCTTAATATTTCCTGTTTGCGACATGTAGGGTGTATTGTCTTTTCCTAGCTCTCAGTTAAAACACCTTTTTATCTCCCCGTGTTGGGAGAACTTTTACAACAAGGGCACAAAGAAGACAGACTAGAATAAAGGCAAAATTGGAGCATTCTAGGAAGCCCTGGATCCTCCTGGGATAGCATTTCATAATTATCCAGCTACCTATTCTAGTGTATCTCCCTTCTTGCCACTGGCACAATGAAATGACATGCTTACTTCATTTTAAGCCGATTCAACGGATAGATAACCAACTTATCCCTCTAATAAAATGGTTCTTTTACAACAATCATGGAATAAACAAAGGCCCCAGTGCAGGTGAAAAGTAATCTGGCTTTAAAATGGATCTTTAAAGCAAGCTTTTCAAAGTAATACTTGTAATTCATACAATTAATAAAGCGTGTGTGCTAGGCACTGTTCTAATACTTTGCCAATTCTCCTTTAACTCTTACGTCGCTCCAGTGAGGAAGTTTCTGTTTTTCTCCTCATTTTACAGACCAAAAAACTGAGATACAAAGAAATAAGGTTGTTTGCTCAAGGCCACCTGGCTAGGGAGCATTAACATGTAAACCCAGGCTGTTGGGAACAGAGTCTATGGTCCTGATTGATACATTTTTCCTGACTTTTTGATGGGGAAGAAATTGGCTGGCACCTGGATCTGGCCAGGCAGGGAAGATTCATGCTGTCATTTGTAATGGGGTAAACTTCTAAAAAGAATAGTCTATTCTGGGTCATTCTCCCTTCTTGCCTGTCCTACTCAGAGTGGATAATTTCAGAGATGAGTCAGTCAGCTTTCCACTACTATAACAAAAGATCTCAGCTAATTAACTTATAAAGAGAAAAGGCCTTTTTTTGGCTCGTGGTTTCAAAGGTTCCAGTCTGTGATCAAGTGACTTCATTGCTTCGGGTCCTTGGAGAGGCAGCGCATCATGGCAGGAGCACATGGCTGACCAGACAACTCCCCTCATCAGCCAGGAAGCAGTGTGGGAGAGGAAGAGGAAGAGGCCAGCTGTCTTAGCTGCTTTGTCACTGCAGGGACAAAAATGCCCAACACCCTCACAATTTAAAAAAGGAGCAGTTTCTTTTGTTTCATGGTTATGATGGAAGTAGATTCAGTCCATGGTCGGCTGACTCCAAGGCAGGAAGGGCGTGGGAAAAGGGCCTGAGTGGAGGAAAAAGCTGTTCTTGTCATGGTGAACGGGAAG
Source organism: Dolichotis patagonum (assembly GCA_004027295.1). NCBI lineage: Eukaryota > Metazoa > Chordata > Mammalia > Rodentia > Caviidae > Dolichotis > Dolichotis patagonum. The sequence goes on along the minus strand of PVJX010017745.1, from coordinate 21,503 downwards.
CAGACAGGGAAGAACGCAGCCAGGAGAAAAGCCTTTCCAGACGACACCCCCAGTGGCTGCCTTTTCTGTCCAAGCTCTGCTCCTAATGGTACATTCAGCTGTAGGCTCCTCCGTGGATCGAGTGTATCCACCAGTGAATACAGCCCCATGATCCAATCACCTTCGAAAAGCCCAGCCTCTTAGACACATGAGACTTTTGAGGGACGGTCTAGAGCTGTACCATAGCACCAGCCTGCTACAATCCCCTTCAAGGGTGCATCCACAGTGACCTAGGGACTTCCGGAGACCCTGTCCTTTAAAGATCCCATCACCTCCCAATACATTCATGCTAGGGATCAAGCCATTAACACATAGACACTTGGGATACATTCATCCAAACCATAGCATAACCATGGGTCTTTCTGACTATCCAGCACAGAGCCTGGTACCCTGAAGATGCTCAAAAAAGTGTTTGCTGGATGAATCATGGGTAAGAGAACCAGCCATGAATTTCTTGGCAGTGAAGCTAGTTGCTCCGGCTGGGTAGACACAGGCAAAGGAAAGAGAGAAACTGAGGCTGTTATTTGAAAGCCCTGTTCACAGCTTTTGACTGTGATGAAAATCACCCTCGCTTCTATAAGCCTGGGAATACTATAGAGGCCTGCAAACCGCTGGAGACCAAAGTCCACCTCTGACTGATTGATGGGAAGTCCAGGGCCTAGCTGGGGCTCAGCTGGGGCTGGGAACATCCTACCTGCTGAATACAGGGCAGGCGGTGGACACAGGAACAAGTGAAAGGGTGCACACAGATTGCCTGCATCCCAGGCTCGGGCCAGCAGCCCCTGGGTGTGTGCCCGCTGAGCTGTCTCAGAGAGCTTGTCCAGCACTGCAGGCTGGGCTCTCCAGGCCTGAGGGCTTCCTTCTGCAGAGTCAGCTGGGCTCTGGGGCTTTGTACTCTGCCCAGGTGATGCCCATAGGGCTGCTCTTGGCCTTCTGCTTAGGGAACCCTGGTTTTATAAGCCAGTTCGCTGCTTCTCCATCTCGGCTGCAGGAATTCTACCAGTGCTGATTCCCAGGCTCCTCCCAGGGGCTTCTGGTGGGGTGGATCTAGCCTACAGCTGAGACCTTCCTGCAGAGCCTTCAGAAGTCTCCTGCCTCAGATGTGAGAGCCGCAGACAGCCCCAGGAGCATCAGTCTTTCCTCCACTGACCTGGACTTTCTAATAGGGGACAGGTCTCACCTGGGACTTAGCTCACCTGGGAGTCCCCATTGTCCATGGCTCTTCAGGTCCCCAGAAGCCACCTCTGTGCTGGTGTGTAGTTGTTGCAGGCCTTGTCTTGCTTCCTGAAGACTCCGGGTTTGCTTTCTGACACCCCGAGTTTCCTCCCCAGCCCTTGCTGTCCTGCGCACAGCGCTGTCTATTAAGAGCGGATTCTAATGTGTTTCCAACAGGCCTTGAAGCTAATGCTCTGCGGAATGGATTTGGAAGGGCCTATTTCTTTGCACACTGAGAGAGAGAGAGAGAGTGAATTGATGCTGGATGAAAACCTTCAAAAGACCCGAGTCAGGGCTGGGGGAACTTGGTGGCTAAATCAACAGTTATAAACCCGCCGAGTCATTTCTCATTATTCGGTGCATTGGAGAGATATTTTCCTGTTCAAATGCAGTTGGAAATGTGCTTGGTCAAAAGTCAGTGGGAAACCTCATCGCCATCGCCTCTGAAAACTCTGTCAGGGGCAGAAGAAAAATGACCCAGGTCCCTAACTGAAGTCAGGGACTGTAGCTGCGGGGTGGACACGGGGACTGCCTTGGGCAGAGGTGGTGTGATTTTTCAGGAAGGTGCTCCAAGCTTGCACAAGTGCCTGAGCACATAGTGGCGGAGGCTGTGCATCCAGGGGTAAGTCAAGGGTCTCCACTGGGTTTGGTTTTTTTGTACCAGGGATTGAACTCATGACCTTGCCCTTGCCAGGCAGGTGCTTATGCTGCTGAGCTAAATCCCCGGCCCCTCCACTGGGTTTAAGGAGAGTGAATCCATTCCAGGTGTTCTGGCTACAGCTTAAGGCTGCACTTTTTGCAGCTGACTCCCGAGCACAGAGAAAGCAGAGGTGGGGCCCCGTCTAGGACTGGAGCTTGAATTAGTGCCTTTCCCTCCTGTCAGACCCGGGGGGACGGAAAATCCTGCACAGCCGGAACCATGGGTCAGCCTGCTCTGAGCTGTGTGACCTCAGAAAAGCCTCTGAGCCTCATTTCCCTTTGCTGTGAAAATGAGATGTTGAGGAGCCGCAGTGCTGAGGAGCCCTCGAGGAGAGTGTAGGTGCCTGGCGAATGCAGCAACTTGAGCCTTAGTCTGGGGAGGCTACAATGTGGGGGTCATGGAAGGAAAAGGAGGGGAAGAGGGAGAAAAGTCCAGAGATTCCCAAAGGAGGCTTCTTTGCTGTGATGGGGGGGCACCCCCTCCCCAGATCTAGGGTCAAGCCATTTGGCATCTTACTGAGCTCCTCCTGCCCCAGGCCCCTTGCATGAGCTAAGCTGTCCTGCTGCCTAGAGCACTACCCACCCCCTCTCCTCTAGCTTGCCTTCTTTCGTGTCCTGTCCCAGTGTCTCCACCTCAGGAGGGTTCCCGATCCCAGCCTTGCCACTCCCCTCCCAGGACACCATGCTCCAGGTTCTAGCTACGTCACCTCCTGTCACTGGTGCTGTTTGATATTCGCCTGGGAATTACTAGGATTGGGCTCACCGCCCCCCAGATGGTAAAGCCCACGTCTGCTTGTCCGTCATGGCCCAGCTCATAGCAGTGCCTTGTAAATAGCTGCTTGATTACTGAATTTATGGAGCTGATGCCAGCCCCCTGCCACCCTGAGCAGACCCGGCAAGGCTAAGTCCTCATGGGGCACCAGGTCCCTTCAGTTAATCCCACGACAGTTCTGCCACTCACAATTATATGCATCACTTATCCAGAGAGGAATAAAGGACCAGAGAAGGGAAGAGACTTGCCTGGGGCCACACAGCTACAGTCTGCCACAACGCAGCGCTTTTTCTGGCCTCCACCTCCAGTTTAGAGAAAGAACTTGGGCTCAGACACAGCCGCCTTGGGATTGAGGACCCTGTCCTGGACTTGGAGCTGGGTTTGGGTGTTGCTGCATCTGGTATGGGGAAGGCCTTAGGGCAACAATGGGAACAGGTCAAAGGGAACAACAGCATCTGTCCTGCCCAGGCAAAGTGGTAATCAAACCTGGCAGCACTGGGCAAGGCCCTCTCATTCTCCAACCTTCAATATCCTTATCTAGAACATAAGAATGTCATTATCTCCTTGAGCGTCTGATCTTGGGATCTGTCTCAAGCCTGGCGCAGGTGGAGCGTTTTAAAGAGGTGAAGTGACCCAGGAGGAGGGAGAAAGAGGTGACAAGATAGAGGAACCAAGATGCCAGACCAAAATTAGCAGGTTTGACTGACTGGGAAGAGGAAATGGATCACTGGGAATGTCATAAGTGTAAGGGCAGGAGCAACAGCAGCCTTTTTACTGTGCGTGACCTAATACCATGCTCCCTGTTTGACATCCCGGGTCTCACTGACTCCTGATCAGGTTCTTGGAGGTGCAGATTATGTATCTATTTTATAGATAAGGAAATCAAGGTTCAGACCCTTCAGCCAGTCTGCTAATCCTGGTATGTATCAAACTCTCTTGTTACCTTGAGTACTTGCCGTTTCCTCCCTGCTGGGCAGTCTTACAAGACTGAACCCGTGGACGCAGTGGCCGCCTCTGAGACCCCAGCCCTGGCACGGAAGTTGGGTCTCCTCACAGTCCAGGAATCAGCTGATGGAAGGAAGGATCATTCCCCACCTAGGTTCCGTGGATGCCTGCTGCCCTCACCATCCTGGAGCCAAGGGGGCAGGCTGGGTGTTCTCCAGATGGTTCTCAAGGTCACCAAGCCCTTGGAGGGAGCCCTTCCTCTAGTCTGGCTAAACCTGACCTAGGCCAGGCTCACATTTCAGGGAAAGCCAACTCTCAGAAAATGGGGTCTCCGTCCTCTCAGGCCCTCAGGTCAGAGCCTCTGCATCCTCCTCTTTCTCTGCATCTTCCAGCTTCCGATCACTCCTGTATCCCTTGGCTTGTGGGTACACCACTCCCGCCTCTGCCTCCACGTTCAGGTAGCTTCTCCTCTCCCCTGGTCTCTTGGCGTCCCTTTGACTGCCCTCTGAGGACTCCAGCTGGTGGATCCTGGCCCTGACCTAGCCCTGAGGATGGGGATGAGGGGGCTTCATTCTGATTTCACTACATCACAAGGACCCTAGTGTTGAATAAGATCAAGTTCCGAGGTTGTGGTGACTTTGGGTGTGGAGAGAGACGCTATTCCGCCCCTGCATTCTAAGGAGAAGTTGGCCACCTCAAGATTTTATCCACTGAGGCTAATTAATAACCACGAGTGGCCTCAGCTGCATGGACATCCTCTTCCCAGGATTGGTACAAAGTCCCTCGCTTCATTTTCAAAACGACAACATTCACTGGCAAACGAATCCCTATTTTACAGAGGAGCAAACTGAGGGCCAAGGATCTACAGGCCCAGCGTCACCTGGCCAGGAGGGGTGGGCGCTCTGCATGGACACAGTGCTCAGGTCTCACTGTTGCAGTCCAGCGGGGCAGGCAGGGCCGGGCGTTGGCTGTCCAGTGACCCCTGTGTCCCAGGCCTTGGGTGGGTGCGGGTGTGGGGAGGGGCAGGCGGCCCTTCCCGGCTCCTGTCCCTACCGCCTCCTCCTCCTTGGCCAGGCTTAGGCAGCCCGCAAATAAACAGTGTCTGAAACCTTATTCTCATTAGGCTAATTTACGAATAAATTACCATATTCAATGGCCTTATTTTTACTGCTCGTTAACAGGCCCATGATAGGATGATAATTACGGGATTTTAAGTGGCTAATGGCAGCTGGGGCGTCAAAAGCAGTTTTTACGAATCTGTTTATGGCAGGGAAGGTGACAGGAGGGGAGGGACATTGAAATGTTGAAATCACACTTTGGGAAAAGAAGCTTTAATTGTTCAGTATTTATTAGAGAGGAGGGAAGGCTGTAATTTAAAAAATGAAACTCTGAAAAACAAAGGAAATTCATTAGTCTCCCCCACCTCCACCCCCAGGCACTGTGACCTTCAGGGAGTGGGGAAGGGTGCGCGGTGTGGGATCCCCAGTCACCCAGCCAACTCCGTGCTGGGGGAGAGAGGCCTGCTCCAGTGCCTGTGAGCTTCTGGAAGACCCTTCCCTCTGCCTGGCTACAGCGATGCCAGGCTGGGAGCCACGGAGTGATGCTGATTCCAGAGAGTTGAGTCTACACACACCAGCAGTGTAGACACCAGATTCGTCTACGCTGGTTCCCCTGCTAGCTTGTGTCCGCATCATTTCATCCACATCTTGGCAATCATGTAAAGCGCTAATAATCATCCTACCACACACTGAGCATCCCTCGCTTGCTCTGTGCGTCTACATGTGAATTCATTGCAACAGGTAACCCCCAGGGGACTGGGATCGGCCCCCAGGATTACCGTCACCTTCTTACAGAGGCCGAGACTGAGAGCACAGAGAGGGTAGGTGAATGGCCTGGAGACACACAGGATCTGTTTCTCTGATCACCTCTCTCACTGAACTCAGCAAGGGGGGTGCGGTGGACTTTAGGGTGCCAAGTCAGGCAGGAAAGGAAGCTCAGAGGGAGGGCAAATCACCTCGTGAGCACGGAGCTTGAGTCCCCAGGTAAGAGCCTTTAGTCCAAAGGGACAGCTGACTTGCTTTGACAGGGGACTCCTGGGTGTGGAGAGCAGGAGAAGGTGGCTTGCGGAGGGACTCTGGGCCTTTTAGGGGAGTTACTTGAGCCCTGGTGCCCTCCTAGTGGGTGCCAATCCCTGGCCCTGGGGGACTGCCCACCTGCCTGCCCCCCTCCCAGCCATCCCATCTCCTCCTGCCGAGTCCCCAGCCCACCCGACCTATCCATCTTCCCCTCTGCTTTAGTATGCAGCCCTCGGAAAACAAACACCAGCAGCCTGACAGTGGGAATAAATATCTCGGCGCTGTTGATTAGCATTTGATCCCAGCTGGGTCTCCGGGAGCTGAAGTACTGGAATGTCTTGGCAGTTTTTTAATGCTGAATAATTTGATTAGATCAGTGACTGAGCCTGCTGCTCCAGGAGAGATAAACCCTCCCTGTGTTCTGGGGAGCAGGAGCCCGGCAACCCCTCCCCCAGCCCTTACCCCCTCCCCTCCCCCTCTCTCCTGGCTCAGCCCTTGCCCTGTCCTCTCTGTCCACACCGCATTCCCCTCAGCCTGTGTGTTTGTTTGTTTTTCCCCTCCTAGTTCCGTCTCTTTCATTCTTTCCATTGCTTCTTCCTTTTCTTTCCAGTGAGACCCTCCCCCTCCTTCCCTCAGTCCTTCCCTCTCTCCTTGTGGGTCCCAGTTCTCTTTTCCCATCTCCCTCTTCTGTATTTCCTGCCTCTCCCCTGCCCATCTCCCCTTCTTTCTTGCCTCTGTCCTCTCTCTCCATCTTTCTCTCTGCCTTCTCCCCTTCACCCCTCTCCTCCTCTCTTCCCTTGCCTCCCTCCTCCATCTCTCTCCACATCCCCTCCTCCCTCTTTTATGAAGCCTTAAATATATCATTTAATCAACTCCACAATTTCAATTTTGCACAGTTGTCAGCTTGAATGTCTGACGAGGCGCTGAAGACCCCACAGACATCCGGCAGGGGTGACAGGGCCACCCGTCCTCTACTCCTCCCAGCCCCACCCTCCCCCCTCTGCAGCCTGCGCCTGGGGGGCTCCAGACTCCCCTTGTGGCAACTGCCAATCAGTCCCAGGGATGTTTCTCCTGTCAGCCCTGTGAAATTACCAGAGTGGCCTCATTAGCCGCGTATTCCAAATTCGAAGGCAATATTTTTGTTTGCAGGGCAATAATCTCCACCTAAAACAAAAAGAGCATCTCAGGAAGGTGACAGTGTGAGATGACCCCACATGAAGCAATGCCTGCTTCCCCCATCCAACACGATCCACTTGAAGTCCGCTCCTGCCTGGTCTAATTCGGGGCCACCTCTCCTGCAGGCCGAGTTTAGCTGCCTGGCTGTGTGTGGGAGGGTGGGGAGGCTCATGTGACCCAGGACTTCCCTGACAGACCTCTCCTTCCTCTGCCTGGGGCCTCCAGGAACACTGTGACCACGGCTGAAAGGACTCAGCCAGTGGGCGGGAGGAGGCCACCATGGGGTCTCACTCACTCACAGCTGGGAGTGGGGTGCCCATTCTCATAGCAGCGTCACAAAGCCACGACCTGCCCCCCGCCACTCCCCGGCCACCTTCATCCTCCAGGCTGTGCTGGCCATGTCCCAAGAACTACATGTGGGTCCCCGAGATCCTGGGGGTGCTGAGGGCCCCATCTTCTGAGTCCAGTGCCTGTGGGGGCAAGCAGGGCTCTGGGTTTGTCACTGGGAAAGTGTTCCTGCTTTTTATTGCCTGGAGTCTCAGTTTCCCCCGAGCACATGGGACCTTCGGAGCTTGCGCTGGTGCCGGCCGGCGAGGCCTAGAGAAGATGCCAGGTGCTCCGTGCTCCCCAGCCTCCTCCTCCTCCTCCAGCGTTTACCTGCAGGTCTCCACGCAGCTCTCTGCAGGACAGTCTGTGCTAATTTAGCTTCCTACCAGCCTTCTTCCTGCTAAAATAGAGCCGGCGCTGTGTCTGCAGGGTGCAGTGTGCTGTCTGAAGACAGATTCCTGGAAGCTTGGGTCTGTGTGCCCGGGCAGCCCAGTGCCAGAACCAGGGGGAGCTCACGGAACGAGTGCGTGGAAGAGTGGGTGCTCCTGCACCAGGGGGTGTGGGGCGCTTGCTGGCTGAATGAACGAGTGAATGAGGGAACGGAAACAGGCCAGCTCTGCACAGCTCTGGTTTCCTCGCCGCGCCCCTCGGAAGTTCCAGAACACAGGCTCCAACAAGATGTTAGCAATAAACCACTTTGATCTGCGCGCCGTGAGCTCCTCTTGCAAGAAGAGGAATGAAAAGCCTGCCGCCTCCTTCAGGGAAGAGAAGGCAGAGCGGTGCGGACTGTGTGTCTTTGAAAACTGTGGAGAGCTCCAGCAAAAAGGGTCTGATGCACCCTCCACCGGACTCCCACCCAGGGACAGGCCCCCGAGTTCCCACCCCAGACTGCGCTCCCTCTTGGGTTTCCTGCCCGCCCTGCCCAGCAGGTGCTCTGTGGCTGGGGGCCAAGGCTCAGCTCCGCACCCAGACTCGGTGGCAAGAGGGGACTTGGTGCCCTGGGCTGCCGGCAGCTCTGAGCAGTGACGTCACTGTCTGTGAGTGGCTGAAAATATAAAAACCAGTGTAGCAATAAAGATCTGCACGTGGCCCAGAGCGAAAGGGCTGGGGTCTAACTGCTGTCCCTCTTTCTGCAGAGTCAGACGGCCGGGAGATTCGTCTTCCTTTCCCAAGTTTCTCTCCTTGTGTTATACATTAGTGCATCTGTCAAAAAGAAAAGTTCTAAGTCTAACAAATGCTGATTTAATTCCCTTTCCTTTCCTTTTCCACCTCCCTTCCTTTCGTCCTTGTCTCCCCTCCATCCACTTATCCTTCCATCCATCTATCCATTCATCTATCTATTCTTTTATCCATTCACCCATCCCCACCCATCCGGCCATTCATCCTTCACCTGTCCATCAATTCCACCATCCGTCAGCTCTCCATCCACCGTCCTCCACCTCTCCATCCCTCCTCCCATCTTCCCAGGGAGAGGTAACTTCCTTCTTTTGTTCATTTCTTTCCTCTCTATTTCCCCCTTCATCCCTCCCTTTCTCCCCTCCTTCTTTCATTCCTTTCTTCTTTTCATTTCCTCATTCAGCATATTATCAAGTTCTGAGGTGGATCAGGCTGACTGTGTCCTGGCAGTGCGGGGCTCACCTTCCGAAGGGGAAACATGGAACACATGCACCAGTGAGGGAGACCATGCCGTGGTTGGTGATTGTCGTGGGAGGGGGAAACGGGGAAGTCTCAGCAGCGATGCCGGGTGCCATTTCCTCTGCCTCCTAGCGTGCAGGGAGGTGGAGCCAGCCTGGCTCTCCTGAGATCCCGTGAAGCTTTCACTGTGAGACTTAGCAGACCCCTCAGTGACACTGTGTCCTGCGCTTTGCACCAGAGAGGACAGTGGTGTATTTTAACACCTGGGCTGTGACTTCTGTGGCATCCACACGGGACACGTCAGCTGGGCTCTCAGCTTGACCGACCTGGGGATATGGCTTAGTGTGAAGGTCCTGGATTCAGTCTCCAGGACAGAGAGAGGTAAATTGTTGGTGCCAACCTAGTCTTTCAGCCCCAGGGACTGTTAAATAAGACAGATATGTAAAGGAGAAGAGCAGAGTTGGGTAAAAACTTGCTGTAGAAAATCATTGACTTGGCCAGATGAAGACTCGCCTTGTGTTGTGTTTGTGTTTTTCAAACAGCTGGTTGCAAATCATGACACAAAAGCTCTTTCCTTATTTTTGTAGGCAAGAACTCATCTTTGAAGGGCGTGGCCCAGGCTATTTATCTTGGCTGCATTGGGGGAGGAATGGCAGGTCACATGGATGGCTTGAGGCTGTGTTTTTATAGTATATGTGTGTTACTCCTCTGGTGAAATTACACAGAGGGAAAGCTCTGTACCATTCCCACCCCTCAATATTGTTCTGAGAATCAACTGACAGAGATCGTGTGAAAATATCTAATAAGTTCCAAGTGTGAAAGGAGAATACAATACAGACCACACTAGAAACAGCAGTGCTCCTAGCATTTGGTGAATACTGAACTCATCTATGTTCATGTAATGTTCTTACCTGAGAGGTTTTACCCAATACCAGGGAAACTTCTAACTGGTGAACTCCTACTCATCTCACAAGGCCCAGCTCACATTGCCCACTACACTTGGAATAGAGACAGAGATGCCTTTCTTTGCTTTCTGCAAGCATCTTCAATTGGAAAGTTCATCCATTGTTTCTGTGCCTTCTACACCAGTGTGAATCCTCCTGAAGTCTGGGCTGTGATCTTTTCCTGAGTCCTAGTGCTTGGTACACATTCGGCGCTCTATAATTGCTCTTTGAAAAGATGCATGAATGAATGACGTGCATGCCAGCTCCCTTTATTCAAGCAAGGCCTTCAGAAAGTGCGTGTGTATTTCCAAGCTATAAATTGATTTGTATTTTTAAACACACGAGGAGAACTTGCTATTTAAAGGAGTCCTGATGTAAATCCTTTTTATAAAATGAAGACATCTTGAGGAGTGTGAATAATTGCTCCCTGACATATCTATTTATAAACTGAGATTTTTAAGGGTCGGGAAGGACTGGTGTATTTTTAAAAGGAATTCATTCTCTGTGCCAGGCTTCGTGCTGGGGGTGGGCGTGATTGCAGGGTGGGCCCGAACCTTCGAGAACCACAAGCCCAGTTGCAGCTCATCGGGAAAGCTGTCTTAGGGGAGAGGTTAGACTTCCATCTGCTGTGGTCCCACCTGTGTGACCCAGGGCCACTCTCCTAGTGTCTCTGAGCCTCAGCTGACGCACGCACCAGCCGAGGTAGAGAACAGTGCCTCCCTCTTGCCAGTCACAAAGGTGAACAAAAAAAGTGCAGCACAACTGCCTGGAAGATTTCCTGGCCCAGAACACATTCACTTTATCATTAGAAGGCAAGTTTGAAGCTGGCTTTGTGGTGCCTGTTATCTGGGAGGCTGAGGCAGGAAGGATCACAAGTTCCAGCCAGCCTAGGCAACCTATTTACCCAACAAGACCTTGTCTCAAAGCGAAAAAAATAAAAAATAAAATGCTGGGGATATAGCTCAGTGCAAAGGCCCTGAGTTCAACTCCCAGTGCCACAAAAAATACACACACACACACACACACACACACACACACACACACAGAGACACACACACACAGGTCAAGTAAGGAAAGTGTCTGTTGTGCATGCCATGGAAAAATCTTCGGCAGCTAGTCTCAGGGATCTGTGTGGCTTTACTCTGTCATACCACAGGAGAGCTAATGCCTCAGCTTCTTCGCCTGGAAAATCAAGGCAATAAAATCTACGGAATGGGACAAGACATGTGGAACTCAAAAAATGAGGAATACCAAATGCGTGCGATAATCTAAGCAATGGCCACCCTGCTCTGTGTCTCCGTGGCTGGAAGAGCGTTAGCTGGCGCCCCTCTGCCCCTCAGCTCCGTACTCGCTGCCCACACAGGAGGACTCCAGGTTCCAGAGGTGCTGTCCTTTCGCTCCCTCAGGATGCCCCGCTCTGAGGCTGAGTCCTGCAGTTTCCCGCGTCGCGGGGTGACTGTGAGCGCAGGCCGTATGCGCAGGCCGCCCGCGGGCGGAGGCTGTTGTTAGCAGCGGTGCTCGGGGGAGACAACCAGGGTGCCCGTTAGTCTTTGTGCAATGATTTTAGACGCTGGTAGCGATCTCTTGCCTCCCTGTTGTAAATGGGGAAACTGAGGTTTGAAGTCTCACAGTTGAGCCAAAGAAGCAAATCTGCACCCCTCTGCAGTACAGAATCGTTCGGGTTTGCGGGGAGCTTGGACTGCGTGTGCTTCTCTTCACAAAATCTCAGCTCTCAGGGGAACAGGGCTTGGCAGGACACGGGGAGCCCGTACTTTCCAACTGCTGCTCTCGGGGAGAGCGGAGGCATGGACTGGGGTTGCATAGAGGATGGGGCGATGAGAAGGTAGGGACAGGCAGACCACCCCTCTACCCTACAGGAAGTCCTGCTGCGGGCTTTGCTTACAAAATGCCACCTGTCCTGTCTGCCCACGGGCTGCTGGCGGGTCCGTAGGACAGGCGCTGCCTGAGGTCAGCGCATCCAACCCTGGAGCTGTCCTTCACGTGGTGCTTACAAATGAGCCGAACCTGGCCTGGCCGGCCACACACTGGGTGAGATTAGACACGGGGCTCATACCCGGCTGGTCCTCTCTGCAGCCCTGGTGGCTGGACACGGTACCCGCACTAAATTTAGGCTCTGTTCCTGCCCGTGCTTAGCAAGTGGCATCGTTTAGATTCTCTCCAGGTCCTCACTCATGTCATCCTGGTTGGAGGACATGTCCCTGTAAGCCCAGCACTCTGGGAGGCCAAAGCAGGAGGACCACAAATTGGTGCTTGGTCTGGTGACTTAGAAAGACCCTGCCTCCAAATTTAAAGTAATATTAATAATAATAATAATAATAATAACAATAATAAATAAAGCTGAGGTTATAGTATAGTGCAAAGGCCCTGAGTTTAATTGTTAGTACAAAAAAATCACAAGAACATTAGGTACCATTGTTATTCCCATTTCACGGATGCCTTAACTGAAGCAGGAGGAGTTACGCCTTTGGTCAAGGCCGCACACAGTGAATGGCCCCAGCTCTCTGCTCCTAATTGCTGCACTATGCCACTTGACCTGTCCCGGACAGACATGCATTTCCTGCATTTCCCGCTGGTTTCTCCTCTGAGGTCTTCTCACTTCATCTACCCAGGGTAGTGAGTGTTTAACACCTCCCCAGGGCTTGCTAACACCTCTAACAAAGAGAGAATGGGCCTCGGGCTCAGGGTCTACCCAGCAACTGTGCTGAGGAGTCAGTGTCATTGAGGCTCTGAATTCAGTCCGGGGTGGGGCTACACTGGGGAAAGGCTGCTCTTGTTAGGAACGGATTCCAGGGGATTTAGATGCTTGTTCAAGGGTTCAGAGCAAGCAGATCGCTCAGCAAGGGCTTAAAAAATTGGTCTTTTGACCACCTGCCATCTTGAGCTCTTCCAAACCAACTCAGTTCAAAACCGGTTCAACAAACAGCTTTAGAGTGACTGGCAAGAGGCTGAAGGCATATGGGAACACCGAGGGCCGCCAACATGACATGAATGGAACCTATTGTGATTTTATTATTTTTTTATTGAGGGAAGATTGTTCCTTTAGCTATATATCTTTTTCCTCAGACACATTATCCCGGAAAGGGTTACAGTCTCCAGAAAAGCTTTTTCGTAAGCACAAAGAACTAATATTAGCAGATTGGGCTTTCTGTACATATTCATTGTAATCTGTGACTTGGTGAGCATCAAATTCCACCCTCTCGAAAGCTGCACATTTATAACTTGTGAATTCATAAATATTTACGAATTCACACAATCATCACTGACAAATTATTTCATCTGACAGTTCCACACAGGCTCTGCCCGGCTTTGTGCAATTCTGATCAAATCTCCCGCAAACTTCCCGGGTGACAGGCAGAGATGGAACACAGCTAAAATCATAACCAGATCCTACAGACTCTAACGGGTCAGTCACAGGTATTTACAATGACAACAGCGACTTGAGCAAGGGAGACTTTGTGATATGGTGGGTTGCCGGATGTTCTCAACAACTGTGCACGTATTTATGGCAATGCGCCTTTGAGAGTGTCAGACACAGCCCTTGTCAGGCAGAGGGATGTGAGTGTATCGTGGAAAGGGTGGCACTTGGGAGACGGACAGGCAGGGCTTGGAACCAGGAGATCGGTGTGGCTTTTTTCCGCAGGATTCCATCCACCCTTGCTGAGTCTCAGTTTCCTGGCTTTGAATTTGAGAAAATGGAAGCATCATTATCCTCGTAACAGCAACAGCTGCTGCTGTTGGTGTCCCTGGCCTAGGGCCGGCCCTACAGTCAGTGGTTCAACAAATCTTGACTTTTCTAATGCTGTTGTAACCGTGGGGAGAATCACAATTTCCAGCATGACTAGGTTCCTGGGTTTTTGAGCACTTACAGAGAAGGGGTCCTTTCCCTATATTTCTACTTAGAGTTACTTGGGAGGAACATTTCTGAGCTTGATCTTTATTACTGGGCCCTCAGCAAGAAGTCATGTACCTCCCCATCCCTGCATTTAGGTTACCCCAAGGTCCGCCTACCCACTGGGGCTCTGCTGCCTCCACACCTGTGTGCAAGGGCAGGAAATAACTTACCTGTTTTTTCCCTCTTTCCTCTTCCATTCTGGTGATTGGATGCTGTGCTGCCGAATGGGAGTTTGTCTCCACATGAGTTGGAATAAACTCCTGCTGCCTGCCGACATCAGGGCTGAATCAGAACAGCACAACTGTAGACGGAGGAGGGAATCCCACTTTGGTGATGGAGTGGGCCAGGCCTTCTGCTGTTTAGCCAGATGGATGGAAGCAGTCCAATGCATCACAGTGATTACAGTTGAGTCTTGATCCACTGTGGTACAGGGCTCCTGCTGGGTAAGGCTAAGCCAGCCAGTGCTACTTCTTCTTGGCTTATAGCAATTTTCCAGAGCTCCTCAAGCCACCGCTAGGCTCCATCGATTTGTTGACCAACTCTGTTTTGCTGTCCCTCAGGGTTCTTACTCTCACTGTGCCCTGTCCCTGGAAGGCCTTTGTCTCCCGACTTTGTCCAAGCCTTCCTGGTCCTGTCACCAGCTCTCCTGTGCACAGCCATCTCATCAGAGATCCCTTCCTGCCCCAGACCCTCTATCTAAATCGCCCTCCAGCAATTTCACTTCTTTTTCTTACTCCTGGGTAATTTTCTTCACATATATGATTTCTTATGTAAGTGATACTGAGGATCGAACCCAGGGCCTTCACACTGAGCTACATCCCCAGACCTTCTGCGAGACACAATCTTGTGAAATGACTGAATTGCCTGGGCTGAGCTCAGCCTTGCAATTGTCCGGCCTCAGCCTCCCTGAGTTCTGGGATTACAGGTGCGTGCTACTAAGCTCGGCCTCTTTTTTAAAAATTTTCCATCTTTGTTCACAAAGACGAGATCTTGGCCGGCTTGCTCACCACGTAACCCTCCTGCCGGGACCAGCAATTGGCATACATTGCCCCAATAAACATTCATTTGATTGAACAAATAAATGAGACAGAAGCAGGATTCAAATAGATGACAGGCAGCGTCTGGAACTCTATCCGTGCTTTGCTTTGTGACCTTGGGCTACCTCACTTGTAAATAACAAAAGGTCAGGGGGAGTCATAAATGGATTCAGTCTCATTGGTTGCATCGTGGCCAGGGAAGAGGCATATATGGTTGGTGACTCCATCGTGGGGTCAAAATGAATCCTAGGGTTGGGCATTCATGTGATAGGGTCTTAACAGTGGCATTATCCTCTGACTGCTTCCACCCCTTTCCTCCCAGCACCTGCTGAGGCCATTTCCGGGAAACCTGGATATATTTCAGCAAACACCCTTGGGAGCTCTTAGCAGCAGCAGGCCTCCCACAGTAGGAGGGCCACGGGCTAAAGGTTGCACAGATGTCCCTAGCCACGTCGATTGCATTGAAGAGGCACTGATACTTGGGAGGGAAATCGACCATTGGGTTGAAGTTTTGCCATGTAAGCTTTTCCAGCCTGGACAAAGCCCATGATCCACGTGTTTCTGTGTGTTGGGTAAACTTACACACACACACACACACACACACACACACGGCACATACACGTTTCCTAATGTTGCATTTAGCAAAAATTAAAGCCAAAAGGTATGCTTCTTCCTAAACTTTTGCACTTTCAACATCTGCCCATTTGAGTAAATTTGACAAGCATTATCTCTTTTGTCTTCTCTCTCCTTTAGGTCCCACCCCTCTCCAAACCCAGAAATTCCACGCAGAGTGTTTTTAAGAGTGCTAACCGAGAAGTGTACACACGCCGTCCGCAGCCAGGGAGCAAGCGGCGCGTCGCTGACTTGTTAGACAGGAGCCAGATTACAATCATAAATAAATGATTTGCTGTCTCCTCGCATTCAGACTTGTAGCTTTTAAAGTGTGCCTGTCATTGCCGAATCAGATTTAGTCAAATGCTGTGTAACTGCAAAATTATCCTCTTCTTACCTTTTTATTCTCCTTATAATGGACAGTTAAATTGGATTTTCAAATTTGAAGTGCATATGTTTTTCAAATCCCCAGAGGCTGTCTATTTTTTCATTTCTAAAGCAACTCACTAATGTTTATCATTACCACACAGAAATATTACAATTCTTAAGGGGCGCCTTACAAAATCAGCGCAGGAGAAATGTGCTTTATGGTCTCAAAATGAAACCAATTTCTCAGCTGATTTGCAATTTATTTACATGTTAGCATTTGATTTCCGGCTGATTTATAACCCCACACGGCTCTGTCTCGGGTTTATTTAGAAAGCAGACAACAGTGGTCGGGAAGGCACCGGAGCGCCACGTTCCACAGAACATCAGCTTTCCTGGGACTGGAGTTGGTGACTCCCGGCTTGAGTCTTTTAGTTCAGTTTGACCTTCAGAGATTGCAGGGTCCCCACCCATGCAGACACACGGGGTGCCAGGCCCAGTTGCTGTCACGTGGAGAAGGGTGCTCGTGAGCAGCCTTGCACCAGGACTGGAGCACTAGATGCTCGGAACAGGCAGGCATGGGGTGGAGGAGGTGGAGCTGCTGGGATATGTTGGGATCCTGCATTAATTTAGTGGCTCACAGGATGCCTGGACTGAAGGAGATGAGGTGACAGTGAGGAATCTATTGAGGCTTATTTCCTCTATTGATTCTTCGATCCATTCATCCAGCATCCCTTCAGCTGTCCCTCCATCCTAACAATGGATCTTCCATGTTTCCTTCTTCCAATACATCCACCAATTTCTTGGTCCTCTCATTTTCCACCACCTATCTGCCTATTTACCTACCAATTCATTCATCTAACCACCCAACTACCAATGGATCCATTCATTCATCCACCCATTTTTGCATCTACTTAACCACCTATTTACTTTCCCACCCATTCCCCTACCCACCCATCCAGCTGACTCCCAACTCACCCATTCATCCCCACATTCCCATCTACTTACCCACCTATCTATTACCAATCCATTCTTCTCACCACCCATTCAACTGTCCATCCATCCATCCATCCAACCCATCCGTCATACTAGGATAGGCCTTGGGATGGAATGCTAGCGATTTAGAAATCACTGTGAATCCGACATGGTATTTAAAAAGCTCATGATTAAGTGAAGGAGACAAATATATAGCTCTCAGGGTCACTGTGAAGCCCAAATTACTTAATTCACATTACAAGGCTTAATACAGTTCCAATCACTCTAAAAATATATCATCTGTGCGGACTCTGTAGCCGGCCTGAGCACAGGCTTGTTTCCGGTCAGCCCACTTCCTTCTGACTGGGAGTCCACAAGCAAGCGACTTCATCTCATCAAACTTTCAGTCCCTCATCTATAAAGTGGGGTAATAAGAATACGGATGCCTTCCTTGCAGAAACTTTGGGAGAATTTGATGAGATTATTTAGAGAAAGTGCTTAGCTCAGAGCTGATGCCATAATCGGCACTTACAAACTTCCGGCTTCTTCTTAGTCTTACTATTTTTTATAGTTACTTTAATTATAGGGGCAAAGGAGAAAAGGGCAATTATACCAAACTGTGGAAATAAGAAGGGATGTGACAGGAGAAATGACTTCTGGGTGGGATTTGTAGAGAAAGAACACTTTCTCTTGGTGTCCAAGAGTCCAGCATATCCAGCAGAGAGGGCACTTGCACAAGATCTGCAGTCTTAAGATGCAACTGAGGCATTGTAGAGAAGCTGAGCGAGGATGGCTGCAGTATGGGACCGTGAAGACACAGGGGCAGAGGCAGGTCTGCAGAGATGGACCTCAGGACCTCAACCATGAGCCTATGGAGTCTATGTTTTGGCTTGGGAGCCACAGGAATCCATCGGTGGGGTTTAATCCAGGCCATCGTCCCATCTAAGTGACATAGGAAGCTCTGCCACGTAGGGAACAAACATGGAGGCAGAAGCCTGGGGCAGGGCTGGGGAAATAGCTCTCCTGGAAGGCAGGACCCAGAATGACCCTGCAGAGCTCACAAAAAGGCTGATTCAAGAGGTGGATTTTTAAGTAGAGCCAGCCAGGACTTGGGGAACCTATTGGTAAGAAGAAGGAGGGGTGATAAGGGGTTTGCCAGCATCTCCAGAAGCGCCCTATCAGAGGCCAAATTCTTAAGACTGAGATGAATTTTCCTCCTCACTTTGCTTATATCTGCCCATGCCATGCAGAGCTACTGTGAATAAATTTGCATGTATTTATGCCGCAGGCAGCCAGCGCTAAAAGGAGCATCTCTCCCTTCTCTCTGAATGGGAGCTCACATCCGGCTTGATCCTCGGCTGGGCAGAATCAGGAGCTGAGAACCTCCAGGGACTTCCTGGGGAACTCGGACATGTCCTTTACTCTCCAGACACTGGAAAGAATAAATCTGGTCTCTAAAGTCTCTAAGTGTGGCCTAATGTGAAGAGAAGACGCTGACAGAGACCTAGTCCCCTGATTTATAGCTGGAGTATCAACTAGGGCAACTTGCGTTCCAAGGAACAGGAAACATGACTCAGGTTGGCTTAAAATAAAGGTGATCGTAGAGGCGAAGGTTTCCACTGTCGGGTGAACCTGGGTCCAGCAGCTCCATGAAGTCACTCGTTGGGGAGATTTAATTTTCTGCCTTTCAGTGTCTCCTGGGTGTCAGCTTCATAGTAAGCCTGGTGTCTTTCGTGGAGGCCTCCTATCCATTGCACAGCTTCTGATCACCTGCTTTTGTGTTCCCACTGAGCTGGGAGGAAAGGGAAGGTCTTCATCTGAGCGCTACTCAGAAAGCCTTGCAATCCACTCTGACTGGACAACTCACTTCCAGTGTCCACTTCTGTCACTGTGGTCAGAGGTGGGGATATGCTCAGGGACTGCTTCTGGAGACCAGTGCCTCCCTGCATGAATCAGGGCTTTCTACTTTCTCTGTTTCCAAGGAAAGAACAGACAGTGTCAAAACCAGACACAGCCTCTGGGAAAACTGAACCTTCGTACAAAGTGCATAGGAAAAGTGAGGGGATAATTAGGCTCAACTCAGCGACTTTAAGTATACAAGGACCCATGAGGAAGTCAGGATAAACAACATCCTCCCAGAGGTCTCCAGCCTTGTGGAGTCCGCTAGGTGACCCAGCCCAGACTGCTTGGGACCCACATTGGCCAGAAATATTAGCCATCCTATTGCTGGAGATTTGGAGCAGCAGGCAGGGACACGGTGGGGCTTAGAGGAGGTAGGTTAGATTCCAAATGGATTGCATTAGTCAGGATTGGTCAGCTGATGCTGTAGTAAAAACAACAACAACAAACTTCCCAAGTCTTAGTGACTTAACAAATAACAAAGTCAATGCTTACTTCTTTTGCAATAACAATGAGTTTGAGTGACTTTTCAGAGAAGCTTTCCTTTGCCTGCAAGTCAACCATGTAGGGAGACTTACACATGTGTACTTCTACAGCAGGAAGAGGAGATTGTTCCATGGCTGTTAAACTCTCCTGCCAGGAGGTAACACACATCCTTTCTGCTTATATGATCATTCTCAACATCAGCTAATCCTCGAGGAGTCCCTGCAGGAGAGGTGAGCTGGGAATATCAGGGCCTTGATAGAGGGAAGCACTTGGCACCTGACTCAGACCAGTTGTGAGTCTCACATTCACCTCCAGGATGAAATTGTCTCTTGTCATCTGATTGCTACCTGGTGTTTGGGATTAAGGGATGAACTGCCTTCTAACAATATGCGAGAACAGAGTCAAGGAAGGGATATTTTTAGAACCTAATTCTTGGGCCTTACGGGAGAATAAAAGGAGATGAAGCATTTGCCATTGTTGGCATATTGCCTAGCAAGAATAAGAGTTCTATAAATACAAGGTACCATGGCCATTTTACAGATTGAGCCACTGAGACGCATGGAGGCAGAGTGACTCTCAAGGTCACCCAAGGATGGTGGCCCAGAGATTAGGTGGCCATGGAGTCCTCTGTTGGTGACAGTTCCCTTGACCTCATTTATGTTCTGCCATGTGAGGATTCTCCTTCTCCTGTATCACTCATTCCTAGCCTGTCCAGATTTCCTGGCCAGCTCCATGCTCTGTAAATAAATCCCATGGCAATGACTCTGTGCTCCACGTCCCTAAATGAACACTGATACCTACTGACCTTCCTGGGCCCCAAAATGAAATGTTCCACTACTCACTTGGCCCTTTATCTGTTTTGGGCCCTGTAACACAGGAGACTGCTGTGAGTCCTGAACTCCTCCAGTGGAGGGTCACAGTCTGAGGATCACAGTGGCCACAGCGAAGTGATTAGGGCCGTGTTGTCCCATTTCACAATAACAATTCTCTGGGCGCTCAATGGAGCTAAGATATGAACATTCTAGAGCAACATATCCACTATTTCTAAGATTCCACCATCGCTTGGTTCTATAATTCTTAGCTCAAATTCCAAGACTCTAGATGGGTACAGATGGGAGTGTTCTGCACCAAGGGAAACACTTTCCACTGTTGTTTTCCATCATGACAGCATGGTATCCAGAAGCAGATGTAGCTATGGAGCTTTCAAATGTGAAAAGTGTAAAGGGGGAACCGATTTTTCATTTTAATTTAGTGCAACCCATTGTATCTAAGATCCTCTGGTCTAGAGTTAGAACTCTGAACCCTCTTATCCCAATTTTCATGATGGTTGGGATCCTGCTTACCTCCAGGGACCATGACTGAAGAGTTTCTCAATAGCATCATACTCCCAGTTTAAGTCCTTTGCTCTAGAATTCAGTAGAAGTAATACGAGTCTCCTATGTATCAGTCAGGACAGAAGAGGTTACACTGTAGTGACAAGCAAGCCCCACGGTTGGGGCTTGAGACAACAAATGTTGACTTCTTGCTCATAGTGTATATCCATGACAGATTGCAAGAAATTCTGCTCATCTCAACCTCTGGGGTACCCAGGCAGTAGACAGCCTCTAGAAACACTGAATCAGAACACTGGGTTTAACCTTGTTGGTTGTAGCACACTCATATCTGTGCATTTGTGTTACGCAGTTGGACCTTTATGCTCATTATCCTTCTTTGCCTGACTGAGTAAGGACCTTAGGTCTGTGGGTTAGTCTTGTAGTTTGGGCTACTATGGGTTAATCACATCCATTCATGTCTTCTCCTTACCCAGAGAATATTCATTGGTGGTGGGGTGAGTAATAATGTTATCAAATTTAAAAAATGCATTTTCCAATCTTTTTAGCATGTGGGATGGCCATGTGGCAACTTCTGTCTAATAACCTGCAAGTAGAAGTTACTAAGTACATCTTCCAGAAAAGCTCTCTTACAAAGGAGAGCTCTTACACACACACACACACACACACACACACACACTCCTTTTCCTTTTCTCTACCAGGTAGATATGAGGGTTGGAGCTCCGACAGTTGCTTTGATAACAGTGGGATGCAGGTAACGCTTTGAGGAGGATTACCCAATAGCTCCAGAGGACCTAGATTCCTAAGGGTACCACAGAACTACCAATCTTCTGACTTCTTTTATATGAGGGAAAAGTGATTCCCTATATTGTTTAAATCATATATTCTTGAATATTTGATTACACACAACCCATTCCTGATTAATGTAACATTATAAAAAGTTGATTTTTTTTTCATTCATGACCAAGAGAAGCTGCTCTCTTAAGAAGAGGCAAACACACACATTGGAACTGTGTAGACTTGCATTCTTATCCTGCTGTTTGCCAGCTGTGTGACC
>PVJX010017744.1:0-37758 GCA_004027295.1 Dolichotis patagonum | reverse complement strand
GTACTTATCATTAAATACAAAAATAAAATTATGTGTAGCTTATTATGATGAAGACTACAATAGCACATCACAAAAAATATTTTATATATTTTTTATTTCACTTGATGGAGAATGTATTCAAGACCATGTAAATATCCCAGAACAGTCAGAAGAATGTCTTTAATATTACTTTATTCATATAACCATAGTTTGTATAAAAGTAAAACAATGCTGTGAACATAATCAAATCAAAAAGTGATTTTTAAAATCAATTTAAAGCACTAAATTAAGGATTTATAGCAAACTATCTTCAGATACCAATGCACCTAAATTTTCTTATCATTAGGATATAGAAAGGTGCAAAAGAACAACACAGCAAACTTAAGAAATTATAATTCTTAAAATTTATGTTTGTTAACTTTTAAAATAGATGATGCTAAAAGAAACTAGTGAATTTTTCAGAATGGTTTCAAGGATCTCTTAGGACTCAGACATGAATTTAAATCCTTATTGCATCCAGGAGGTGGGTTTGGCCAACTCAAATGTAGACAAGAAGAAAACAACTACATTTATAATGTATTCTGAAAGTGTACTTCTGAGATAACATAAAATTAAGGATCTCAGGGACAACAGACATAAGGAAAGTTGTTATTTACTCTCATTACACAGATCAGAAATGTTAGTGGATCGCTACAAATTAATTCCCTGAGCTCGGTACACAATGACGCAGTGAAGGCCTGCAAAGGTTGTCAGGCCTGGAGTTGAGGAGCCAGCGCACACTGCCTGTGCTTGAACTTCAGTCTCTGACAGCAGAAGGCAGAGGGCAGAAGCTCCTAGCCTGCGCCCTCTAGAGGAACTTTCACCAACAAGAAAAGAGGCTGGGAATTGCACTATACACTTGCATGGAAGGAACCAAAAACATGACAAGAGGGAGAAATAAGAAAAAAATTCCAGCCCCCAACCCTGAGAACATTGACCCAGGAGAGGTAAATACAAAAGAAATTGAGGGCACCAAACATGCAACATCAAACAGCGTTAGCAGACATAAAGAGATATCTTCAGGACCTCGAAAGCGGGATCAAAACTGAAATATTAATTCAAATTAAACAAGAGATAAGTAGATTAATAAAAGGAAGGCTGGGAACCTCTCAAGAAGACACAGACAGAAGAATGGAGGAACACAAAAGGTGAGAAATATTTAATGAAGAATTCAGGAAGAACCTAGAATTCATGAAGCAGATTCAAAGAGATTATCAGGAAACTAAAGACTCCATAGAAAGCTGGCAAAACTGCTTGAAAGAAACCAAAGATAGACTATCAAAAATTGAACACAGGATTGCAATGTGGGGTCATGAAAGGGAAGATCTCTTAAAAATAACAAGGGAGCAGGTAGTAAATATACAAAGACTAGAAGACGACAAGAGGACCTATAACTTAAGAATAAAGCATGTGAATGAAGAAGCAGGAGTCAAAACAGAGGAATTGCAAAGGCTATTCACAGAAATTATTAAGGAAAATTTTGCAAGCATAGAAAAAGGAAATGATATGCAGATGTATGAAGCATACAGAACTTCAGCCACCTACAACCCAAACAGAGCTATACCCAGATACATAATAATCAAGATCCCAGAAATTCAATATAAGAACAGAATATTAAAAGCCATCAGAGAAAAGAAACAGATCACCTATAAAGGAAAACCCATTAAAATCATGGCAGACTTCTTGACACAGACCATCAGGTCAAGAAGAGCTTGGAGTGAAGTAATTCAAGCCCTGAAGGAGAACAACCTCCAGCCCAGATGTATCCTGCAAAACTCTCTCTAGAAATTAATGGAGAAACAAGATGCTTCCATGGCAAAGAGGAAGTGAGAGAATTTGTGACCACTAATCCAACCCTACAAAAAATCGTGAAGGACATTTTAGAGATAGAGAGAAAAAGAATATGAGCATTTCAGGAACAGTGGCAGAGAGGCCTTAGTGAATGGGGCAGACAGTGGAGTGGAACAGAAAAATAAACAACCAATGGCAGAAAAACAGAATAGCAGAAAAAAGGCAGAGAGGATTGGCTGTACTTTCTAGTATAGATGGCCTTGAAATAGTAACAGAGAAAAACATAGGCGGAGTAGATCAGGAGATAGGGTCCATTGAGATGCTCTAAATAAAGAGGCAGTGGGACCCAAAACAAGCAGTGCACCCTATGGGAGTGAAAGGGGAGGAATTGTCTAAAAAAGGGAGGCAGAGGATATTGTTAATTGGGTAACAAGATTTAAAATTGACATTATTCTCATCACTTTGCTTGGATAGATTACATGCTGTTCCAGTTTGTCTACTTATGCTAGACTTGAGGACATGGTCAGCTATCCCAAAAATAAGAGGACATATTATGGTAATCATCCTTAATTTCCTAGCAACTTAATCTGAAGCCCTTTATAACTTATACTGTCTTATTATGACTGAGCTTATTTGAATCTGGTTTGTTGGATTGCTGTTTTGTATTGACTGATTTTATTTAAATCTGTTATGATTGATAGCACCAAGTCTAAGAGTATAGGCAACTACACTGAAGATGACAAGATTCACTAAGATACCTACTCTGGTTTGATTATTACTTGTTTTTGAAGTCTTATAATGTCTCCAATGCTTTGTTTTTATTAATGTTGTTATATACTGCTGAGACATCATGGTAACCATTGCAGATCACCTTGTATTGTGATTTGATATGACTTTTTTACTTCATGCTTTTCTAGGAATTGTTTTGTTTTGTCTTGCTTTGTTTTATTTTTCCCTCTAATATAGAAAGGATAGATATACATGTAGAGACTCATGCATGTGTAGAGCTTATAAACAGTTTATGAGAACCAACTATATAACATATGTTGAAATGAACAACTACTTTGAAGAAAAAGAGACACTACGGTTCCCAGTGCTGATTCCATAATGTCATGATGTGAAATCCAGTAAAACTATCACTCTTTGTTTAACGTGATTTTAGCTTGTTTTGTTTTGTTTAAGTTCAACACACATGAAAGTATGGACAGCTGTTTTGAGGAGAATGAGAGACACTATGACTGCCATTCTTGGCTTCCCTATTGTCTGGTCTTGAAGACCTGAAACGCCCTCCTCGTCCTGCTCAGATCAATTCCATACTATGTTGTTTCATTGAATTCCCTGTATGTGACAATATGGACAACTATTTGGAAGAAAATAAGAGTAAATACAATAGAGACTGAATATCTCCGATTGTCTAGTTTAGAAATATATGTCTCCTACATTGCTTTCTTGTGATCCGCTTTGCTCTGTTTTGTTGTGTTTAATTCTACCCTTTTGATATAATTGCATGTATATTTGCATGGGTAAGATGGATGACCATATTGTTGTTTTTGTCAGATCGTGGAGCAGAACTGTTAACAGTCTCACTGTTTGAATGTCTACTTTACATGTTTTAACTTTGTAATTGGAACAACTATTTCCAAGAAGTCAGTATGTAATTTGTCAAGTAATAATTTCTTAGGTTTTTTTGTTTTTGTTCTTTTCCTTTTTTCCTTGGAATTGTGTATTGTTGCTATCCTTTATTCTGTTTTTTTTTCTCTTTAAATAAAATTTAAACAAAAATTTAAAAAAATACAAAATGAAGCCGGGCGTGGTGGTACATTCCTTGTAACCCCAGCACGCTGAGGCTAGACAGGAGGATCTTTGCAAATTCAAGAACAAGCTGTTCTACAAAGTGAGTCCAAGGCCAGCCTAAACTATATAGTGAGACCTTGTCTCAAAAAGACAGAAAGAAAGAAAGAAAGAAAGAAAGAAAGAAAGAAAGAAAGAAAGAAAGAAAGAAAGAAAGAAAGAAAGAAAGAAAAGAAAGAGTACTATTTAAAATTTTAAAAGATAATATCTACAGATTTGTTTTCAGATATCAAAATCCAAAAAATAAAATCAGTTGGAAGCCAAAAAACAATGGAGTGACATCTTCAAGTTTGAAAAGTGAAAATAGCACAGACTTACTAACTCAAATTCTTTATCTAGCAATAGGATTTTTAAAAAACATGTTGACGAAGACATTTTCTGTGATAGAAAAGCTGAAAAATATCAGCATATTTCAGTACATAAATTGTATAAGAACTAAACAAATTAGAAAGCAGAATTCTCTTAAATGAAAAGGTGCAAGAAAATGTTTAAAGCAATATTTACAAATTTAATACTTCATGAATACAGTTAATTTTATTTCTATAAATGATATTTTGTTGTCTAAAGAAAAATATTAACATGGTGTATAGTTTTCAATAGTGTAGAAGTAAAATAATTTGCAATAGCCCATGGAAATGCATATATCTCTCATAAGTGTCTTATACTAGAAATATTTTATGGTGCTATTATTTTAGGGCAGAGTGCAATCAATAGGTTAAGGTGTAAACTTACAAAAACTACTATCAAATAAATGTCAATAAATTAAATAAATTAAAACAACTATCAAAGTGAGTTAAATGTCAATAAATTAATTAAATAAATTAAAACAACTATCAAGTGAGTTAAAGAGAAGACAAGAAAATGAATGAAAGAAATGTACAGAAAAAAAGCTCAGAGAAATAGCTTATATTTATCCTCAAACATATGAATAACTTCATTTAATATAATTTCAAGAATATATTTATGATGTTTTCAAATTGAATATTAAAGTTAAATCTAAATCCATTTACCCTATAAGAAACACATTTGAAATATAAAGATACAAATAGGTTAAAATTAAAATTATGAAAGACAGTATATCATTGAAATATGAAACAAAGAATAACTATGAATGCTATGTTGACAACACAAAAATTATGCTCTTGAACAGGAATAGATGGGGAGAACACTAATAATATATGCATAATTTTTCAAGAAGTCACAGCAATCCTACAAGCTCTTGCTGATTATAATAGTGTTTAAAAGAAATACGGATGGAACTGAAAGGATTAATATACAAATCCCCAACTGCAGTCAACAACATTATCCACTCTCAGTAACTGACAGATGAGGAAATAAGTAAAAACAAGATTTTAACAATATTACCAGAAAATTAACTTAAAGTACATTCAGGGAAAAATTCATCCGTCAATACAATGCATTTTACAAGACCATGCATCAATATAGATTTTATTCTAGTATGTAAAATTAAAATCTCAATAATTAAAGAATGTGGTATATATATGCACAGTGATGTGACACTTTTTCTAAGGAAAGATAAATTGAAGATTTTTTTTAAAGAAAATGAATGCATCATAAGATCAGATAGTTAGAAGGGAGGGAGAGAGAGAGAGAGAGATGGCAGGACAAAGAAAACTAGATCTTGAAATTTACATGTTGTATCTAGTACTAGCAATTCACAGCATGTAATAGAAAAATTCTCCTTCATGTATCCCTTTTTCTGAATCCCAGGTATATCAGTATGTGTTGTATTGTATTTTTAAATTACGTTAAAATATTTTTGGACTTTTCTTATATCTTCTTTATGAACTACATTTTATGTTCGCGCTCTCTAACAGATGACTCCTTTCCATAGAAATGACGGAGAAGACCAAGAGTACTGTTTTTCCTACTGATTCAGTTCTCTGTACTTTTCACATCCCCTGTCCATCCTCTATGTACGCCAGGGTTCCAAACCCTGGCAAACCATTGTTCAGCTCTCCCACAATAGTGATAGAACCCTTCATATGCATTGAGCCACTAGACTCTCTTATGTGGAGTTCCATGACAAACATTGTCTGCTGAGTCAAGGTTTCATTTTAAACTCTAATCTTGTTGCACTAAGTGACCGAAATCTCAACTCTACTATTTGGCGTCTTGCCAAAATTGACTACTGTTCTACTTTGTGCTCAGCTCTCCAAACTTGGCAGAGGTCCTGAATATGTAACTAACTTTTCACAAATATTTCTGTAATTGTCAGACATAAGAGGCCATATGAAAATATTCTGGACAAAAAAAAATTGCTATTATGAACTACTTTTATGATTAAAGAAAACAACTCATTATAAAAATTTTAAATTGTTCTTCCCAAAACTAGCCAAGATACATAATGATTGCATGTGTAAAGTTTTATAATATATAGAAACATGTTAGAATTTTTTTGCATTTTTAATCTTTTTACAACTCAAATTTTACTTGTACATTAACAAATATATGTTTATAAGGTATGAAATAGTGAGAAATAAAACCTTGATGGAATTTAAAATATATTTACATTTAATATTTTTGTAAAGTTAAGAAATTTTAAACAATACCATGAAAAATGTATCTTGATTTTAAAAATGTATCTTGATTTTCAACATCATACATATTTAAACTTGCATGTTAGGTGACAACAATATGGTAGCATATAGAAGAAATATGTTGAATCTATTCAGCATGTATTGCTATATACATTTCTATATTACAGATGTATCAATTTCAAGTTAGAAAAGATCTCTAATGAATATAATACTTTATAAGAAAAGAAAATTAGTTAACATATTATTTCTGCTACTACTGTTTCTAATATTGTACTGAAGCCCTTTTAGGAATGGAGATTTTAAAATGGGGAAATATTTTTTAAAGAGTAAAAGGTTTCAGAAATCAAAAGTAATATTTTCATTCACTAGAAACCATAAAGATACTCAAAATAGAAAAAAATCTTACAACATGATTTCAGATTTTCAAATTTATGATGAATTTCATGCTGTACATTATATCTTCAATGTAAAGATTCAGGTAGGAAAATTACAATTGTGATAGCAAAATTAACTCCTTATTAAGATTCATATTTTTATGACATTGGATTATATTTATCTTGCAACTTATGTTTTTCTCTGACTTATTTCTCAGATGTACAGACTAATTTGTACATAATTATATGTTTATATAATCAATATGACTATTTAATTACTGATTAAGAAATGAGCATTTTTAAAAATTATGGATTAAATTTAATTTTAACAGTTTTATGTGACCATGAGAAATTTACAGTTTTGCTTACTTCTATGTAACTAATTGTCTTCTATTCAAAATGGAGGTGTTACTAAATTTACTAATTTACTAATTTTAAATAACTAACTTTAGTAATTTAAATTATATTGGACTGAAAAACTATATAAAAAAATTACATATAAACAATTCATAACTGTTCCTGACACCAGCATACTGAAGGAAAATGTAGCTTTTGCATAAAGTCAGTGTTAGAAATAATAAGAAAGTGATATGTTGTGCATGAAAACAAAGTGCTGTGTGCTGTCAGTTTATTCAGATGGGTTTAAATAGGTATAATGATGATATAACAAGTAAAAAGTTTGTTTCCTCATAACTCATTTTCATTTCATTTCCACTTAGAAATTAATACATGTAGAATTAGAAATACCACATGTATCTGTATAATCAAATACCAGGTATCTGTTATAAATCAGACAATTAAATAAAACAGAGAATTTAAGAAAAATTAACCTTGGATTGTAGAACATGAGTTGTATAGTACAATTGTGTAGGAAAATATGCAAACTTTCAGGAAACGTTAAATTATGATGTTAATTTATTATACATTATTGCAGTTTGAAATTGCTTCTTGTTTATAAACATAGTACCAATCTATTTTAGGTACAATAGTCTGACTTGCAGTTGATCAAACTCCTAACAAAGATTAGTATTAAGTGTGAAAAAATCCACCGAAGGCCTCAGAGAACCATGAAATTAGTTGAAATTGGTGGGACAATGGTCTCAGTGAGAAACGATCACCGTTTGGTGAACCTGTAACATTTTTCTCCGCATCTTCTGTCAAGGCTCTTGCTTATGTGCAACATAAGGAGAAAAAGTGAAAATCCCAGCCGAAAACTGAGCGGTATCTGGGCTATCAGGGATTTTTAGAGTTCTACAGTGAGAGAGAGGAAAACTGCATTTCAGGGTAGCTAAGGCAGCCAAGCTTGAAGAGCTGAGTTCCCAGTGAATTCCACCACACTTCCGGGTCCATCTGCACATGTTT
Source organism: Dolichotis patagonum (assembly GCA_004027295.1). Taxonomy (NCBI): domain Eukaryota; kingdom Metazoa; phylum Chordata; class Mammalia; order Rodentia; family Caviidae; genus Dolichotis; species Dolichotis patagonum. The sequence continues at coordinate 29,801 of PVJX010017744.1, read as the reverse complement.
ACTCTGCAGAGGCAGAAAGCAGCAGCTCTTAAAATGTGAAATAGTTCAAAAAAAGCATTCAGATCTCATTTTCTGGGAAGATAAATTTATAATTTAGAAATCGTTGAGAAGGTGGGGAATGGGTCAGCATTCTGAACTTCCTTAACTCTTTGATGAGCTTTCACAAGGGGTTAAAAACCAGTGGAGGAGAAAGGAGGGGAAGGACAAAAACTGATACTTGTATTAAAGTACATGGACCCTTGTTTGAGGAATTTAGCTATCCATTTGGTGATTAAATAAAACTTTCTTGAAGAACAATGTTATTCTTATACTTTACTTTTTTCTTATATTATTTCATATATCCACTTAAGTAATTATAAGAGAAACCCATAAACCAGACTGAATTAGAAAAAAAATTCAATGAAAATTAATAAATCTTTATAAATATATAGAATGGCTTTTACATTTATCAAATATATGCTAAAATTGCAAATGTGCTTAATACATTTGAGGAAACAAGATATGGAGATTCATCTGGGGAGAAGAAAGTATAAAAGAATACTGTGAGAATTTAATTTCTGGAGTGAAATATACAAAGGGATTAGAAGTAAAAGAACAAATTTAATAGTAAACTAGGTACAGCTGAAGAGCTTATTAATAAATGGAAAATTAAGAAGGCAATCAAAAATGTACAAACTGCCATAGGGAAAAAAATGATGAAAATAGAGAAGAGAGAAAGTAGCACATATTAATAATATGGTTAAAAATTCTGCTTTACATGTAACTGGATTTTCAGTAAAGGAAAAAAGATAAAATGGAGCAGAAGCAATCTGAAAATGCTCACTGTCTATTTTCTCTAGTTTATGTTATGCCATTTCCTGCCATCTGTTTGCTCAGGCTAGGAAATCTGTAGATTCTGAATCAAAGATTTTTGTTACTACTTCTGACTCCAGTTTTAGCATCCCCTTAGGATGGAGTGGAAAAATTGTGATTTCTCACTGAATTATTTATTGTCTTTGAAGTACTGACTCCCCTGTATGAACTGCCTGCTTCTCTTCACACTCTTGTTTTCAAGTAGTTTTATTTTTTACTTTAGTCATGGGTTTATATATGATTTTATATTGTTACATAAGTCTATTACAGGAACTTTCTTGAACACACTAAAATTGTAATCCATACATACAGGATATGAAGTTAGTAACAATTTTAAACCTATTTCAATTGATGAACATTCTTTGACAGTGATGAACATTATCAGACTGCGTAAACTGCTAGGATTAAGAAGAAAACAAAACAAGACTCGAAGCTTCAAAGTGGAGATGGAGGGGAAAATCTTGGTGATATAATTTGTAAGATCAATAGGGCAGCAGCAGTGAAAACTGGTTAATGAAAACAGATGAATACTGCTGAAACCGATAATAAACTATTGCATGGAATGGTAATAGATTCCCATCCACAAACGCTCACAAACAATTTGGCATTGCCATTTATTTCCAAAGGTAATAGTAGATAGTCCAATAGTATGTAATAGTATCATTTTATATTTTTATACTTTATTTTTCTCAGATTAAAATCTACATCTCTTCATGTTTTCTTGAATGTATTAATTGCATTTGAAATTTTAATCTATGTTTGATAAACAAAATCTGTGCTACAAATTTGGCAAATTTGATATGTAACAAGAAAAGTAGGAGTCATATAATAAAACACACACACACACACACACACACACTCTCTCTCTCTCTCTCTCGCACACACAAAAAAATGAAAAAATGAAGAGCTGTTTAGAAGGTTTGCACTGATCATGCTTATCAGTAGTCCTTCAGGGCAAATGAAAAATTACCTTAAGCGGAAAGCTGGAGATTTAGATGTTTGAAAAGATGATAGAAGTTTCAAAAAAGACTGGTAATTTTAAGAATTCTATAGGAATATGTGGAAATTTATTAAAGTGTCTTTATGGAATCAGATGACTGAAAGTGAAGACAATATTGAATCGCCAATTAGTCACTGTCAAGAGAGCATAAACTGGACACAGCGGTGCAGGTCCCAGTATTCAGGAGATGTCACAGGTTGCTCACCACAAGTTCCGGGCCAGTCTTAGTAAAATAGGGAGTATGAGGCTTTTGTGGAACACACAGTGAGAATCTATCTCAAAAGAAGTCAAAAGAAAAAGAAAAAGAAATCACAAGCATCATAACCATGAAAATCTAAGCATATGCATATCCCAGGAGAGTAAGTGAAGGGCAAAGGTCAGGGGCATGGATGAACTGTCTCAGCTAATACACGGTCCAGGAAGAGAAAGCAGAGATGTACTTAGCTAGTTTGATGTGCTTAGCTAGTTTGATGTGCTCTTCTTCAGGTATTTGCATGAAAGTTTTTAGGCACAATAGGTTGCATGACTTGTTGGAGACCTTTGCAATGTATTCCAGTGAACATATTAATAATTTATAGAAATGAAGTATATCATTATTAAAAAGGATTAATCAATATTAGGTTAATAAATTTTCATTTTGAGTGCTACAACCAGTAACCTTAAAACATAAAAATATCTCATGCAGCACTTGGCTAGATTCTGTTGCAGAAAATTATGTATGCATAAGGGAGCAAAATTAATGATCCTAAGCTTTGAAATATGATATGAATAAAACTTAAAGAAATGATAATAGGGCAGCTTGAGAGAAGACTTCTGGCTGGTGACCTAATAACTTGTATTTTGTGTAAAGAAAAGGCCATTATATTTTAAAAATGAATCCTCATTGAAGTGAAAGCCACCACGTTTGTATTTAATTATGGCCAGACAGATGTAGGCTTAACTGAAACTTATTTTAAAATTTGGAATAATTATTAGTAAAATAAATCATCAAAAACTATTTATATGCTTTGAAAATTTAATGTAACACTGATTTTAGACAGATGATATGAAAGTCTATCTTCAGAAATAATTTAGAATGTTAAGAAAAATTAAAAATACATTTTATGAAGTTATTGTGCAAATTGTCGTGAAATTAACTGGCCTACTTTATTAACAAATAATCTGTACTTAAAGCTGAGGTAATTTTAATAATGATCATATGTTACATGGCTATTAATAATAATGTATATATATTAATTACAAAATATAATTAAGCGATATTTTAGCATAAGCTTATAAATATTTTTAATAGAAAAATTCCATACTTATGAAACTCTGTCACATATAAATTCATTACAATTTAGCAATATTTATATAATATATTTTGACATACACAGTATTCTTAATATAGCACAGTTTATAGTTACAAAAATCACTACTAAATTGATCAGTTAGTGAAATAATTATAAAGTTGTTTTACATATCATTCAATAAGCATTACTCAGTTAAAAATGATAAACTTGATACGTATCAGAAGAAATTATTGCTCTATTACTCACTATAAGTACCAAAATATTCATATATAATAATTTCTATTAAAAATAATAATCTGAACACACATATGAGCATGTGTATACTTATAAAATTTGCACATGATTACATGAACATGGAGAATACACAGAAGTTGTTATTTGTCAGCATAAGTTGATAGAATAAGTAATGAGGAAGGGAAGAAAAAGTAATCAAAAAGTCAGGCAATTAAAAGAAAAGTTAAACAATTGTTAAGATTACAAAAAGAGGGACTTTGTCCCATGTTATACATTTGTAAATTTTCATATTTTAAAGCAAAACTTAAAATAGTTTTGATGTTATATTATCTACTTCAAATTGTTAAATGTCTAATGAGGTTGTCGAAGGGAGTATTTTTTTCAGATATTGTTGGGAGCATAAACGCAGTCACCAGAGGACAGTAAGGAGATGGGTAGAAATGAGAAGTTACTTTTGTCATGCTGGACCAGGCAACTCAGATACAATAGAAAAATTTTGATATTTAATAAATTTAATGTGACTGAAAGTATTTGCTCTTTTGATAATGTTACTAAGTATTTTTGTGGATAACTGACAGGGAATTCTTATTCAGGGATTACACAAGATATTAGAAACTTAAACAGTACCTGTTTTCATCTAGGTGATTTATTGTAGGTGTATGGCCCATTGTAAATTAATTTTATGAAAGGCAAAATGCTTTGGAGGGGTTTTTTTCATATTCAATAGTTCTATTATTGTTTATTAGAAAGACTACATGTATAAGATTATTACTTACCTTTATAGATTTTTTACCTTTTTTAGATTTTCTCAATGAGATAGTGTCAAACTGATAGTATAACTTGCTTAAATAGTTGTAAAATTCTTTAATGAAACTAGGTAAGTATGCATTATGCTTTTCTTTGGAAAATTACTAATGCTGATTGCACATCAGTTAAGAAGATTCAGATTATCTCTGTCCTTGTATGATTTTGGGAGTTTAGGAGATTTTAGAAACTTTGGTCCACTTTAATCTTTGTTTTCAAAGCATGGTGCATATAGTGTTCCCTTATCTCTGGTTTCCTGCATTACTTTTCTTTGTATGCAACTGAGTTGTACACGGTTTCAAGCACATGATACTGATAATACGTGTCCCTTGATTTTTATGGTTGGTCTTGCCATATACAGTGTATTTCTTATTTTATTGCTCTTTTCAAATAACCAACTTTCTCTATTGTCTTATAATTTTCAGTTTTATAATGTTCTGAGTTTCATTATCTTTTGTTAGATTCTAGACATATATTGGGACATATGTGCATTTTGTAATATATGCATTTAGTGCTATAAATTTCTCTTAGATTTTATTTTGTTGACATTTTATTAATTTTGATAAATTTCATATTAATTTTCATAGCTTGAAATACTTTATTACATTTCTTCAGAACTCTTCTATTGCCTGTATTTTACAGAGTATTATGTTGCTTAATACTCAAATGTTAAAGAATTTTCAAGCATTCATTCTGTTATTTCCAGTTGAATCTTACTGTATCCAGAGTACATATTGCACAAAATTCATGTTTGTTTTTCTTTTTACATTCATGTATGTTTTTTCTGGTTTTACAATGTCTTTGCATTAAGAATTCAAATAACCACCCATTGATTACAATAAATTTACTGATTTTTTTTTTCTGAGACAGTCTCACTATTTAGCCCAAGCTGGACTTGTACTTGCTATTGCAATCTAGGTTGGTCTCAAACTTTTGATCCTTCCTGCCTTAGCCTCCTGAGAGTTGTGTTGGAGGCAGATTCTCCTTTCATGGTGGCCAGCAAAATGAGACAGGGAGAACTTGTGGTCCTGGTATCTTTTTTTTCAAGGTCATGCTTTTCATTCCTAACTTCATTCTATGAAAGGCACTTGTCTGGGGTTCCAGGTTTTGTCAGTGCAATCCAGCTATAGACCGAAGTGTTTGGGTCTGTGGGGACACATGGGTCCTTGGGGAGATTCCAAATTCAAAGTATAGAATTTAATAGAATGCAAATTTGGGTGCTGCATCTTACACATGAGATTCAATTACCCAATAAAGTGAACGTTCATTTTAACCACAGCTGAACCATCTATATTGATGCACAATATTTTTCTTTTGTCATTTTGGTTCCTTTTGCCATTAGCAGCTGCTTCAAAGTTTATACTGCATTTTCACATATCTTCTTAATGATTACCTGTGTCAATTTGTCTTCACAGAGAAAAGATTAAAACTTTAACTTTCCAACTTAAACCCACACTTAGTGTGCTAAATAATTGCTACTTCTAGACCACATCTTTAATGTTATAAAAGGTCTCCTTCTGAAAAGTTTAGTGTATTGCTAGAAAGTATTGCTTTTATTGATTTTTTGTCTAGTTTTGCCATCACAAAACATAATAAAATCCTCTACTTGGGAACCCATTTTCTCTTTCCTAACGTGAGACTTTGGTTAGCCTCTCTTAGTCTACCTGAGGCAGATTCAATCTCTCTTTTGTATTTTTTTATTTACTTCCAATTGCACAAATCATTAAATCCTTTTGGTTTATGCAAAAATTCCTTTATAATTGAGTTAAATATTGTTTATACTTCATTGTTACATTTCTTTCATAAAAATATAGTTGTGAAAACCTTTTCTACGCTCAAATTATTAACACAGCAAATGTGACCACAATATAAACCAATGGTATAAAGCCTTTTGTAGGTTAATATTTACCTAAATAATTATTTTTCCAAGAAAAATCTATTGAAATATTCTCATCTTCTGATTTGGAGTTGACTGCTCTTTTTGGAACATTAACCTCTGCTGGTATTTCTATTGATAGCCGTGGATGAGCTTAACACTTGTCATGTACATACTTAAACCCATTTTTCCCTAATAATCACTGAGTAGACAAGAGCAACCTGCAAGCTAGAAACAGGGCATGCATCTTGGACTCTTTCTTCTTCTTCCCATAATGCCAAATTGACTATAAAATGCAGTTATTTTAAGATTTTGCATTTCCTCTGAGACATTACAATTACCTTAGTTCACTTTCTTATCATTTTTAAAAGACACAAATTAACTCTGCTTAAGTGGTTTTTCTTATTTGTAATCCTTCTACTCTACATAGTTAGCACTTTGTCTACAAAGCAATGCTTCCAAAGTTCTACAAAAGGCATTGCATTATGGCTTATTTTTCTTCAACTTTTTGCCGTTCCTTGGAACCAGTTTTGAAGCTAATACAATTTCCTTTTTTGTGTACATCTTTTTCTTGATTGATCACTTTTTACCTATGAAATCTTGGACAATCAAGAAACTCAAAACTGCTCAGGTGCATGTATTATGCTAAAATTACACTAATAATATTATCTCTGTCAGAGTTCTTGGGAAATAATATAAGATTTTAACCTTGTAGTGTATGTGTAACATTCCTGTTATAGTCATTCATTCTTTTCAGTACAGGAGGTTAATTTAAAAGTTTTAACCACTTGCCACACACTCTGGATTCTTCTGTACCTTATATACTTACGTGTTTTATACATATTGTCATGTCCATGTCCCATAGTTATATAAGATATATGAATATATAAAACATAAATTTCTGAAATTTTCTAAATTTTAAGTTTAGTGAGGCTTCAGGCTGATAGCAAAAAATGATAAGTATCTACACTTTTTAAAAAGTAGTCACTAGACATCCTATCTCAACTTTATTTATTGCTAGTGAGCATTGAACTCAGGACCTTGAGCTTGCCAGGCAGAGCTCTTATACCACTAAGCTACATCCCCAGCCCTCAACATTATTTAAAATAATGTTTGTTGGTAAGGGGTCTGACAATGTGTGAGATGAGAGGAAAGGGGAAACGAAAATAAAAAGAATCAAGATATCATACATCCGGGCCAGGGATTTACCTCAGTGGCTTAAGTACCTGCCTGGCAAGCACAAGGTCGTGAGTTGGATCCTCGGTACCAAAAAAAAAAAAAAAAGATATCATACATCCTACTGTTGTGGTTGATACATTGTATCAACATAAGAAGTCTAGAAGCTTAACTAATAACTCAGCAGCATTCCATCCTGGGGTGTAAAGATAGGGTTAGGGTTAGGATGTTTTCCATTGAGAAGGTCAGAAGTTTAACTAAGTGATTCAGTAGGGGCCAGATCTCTTACTTTGTAAATATCCTCAGTCTGTGCAAAAGGAGGGCACAGAGATCGTGTGAGTGCAACACCCACCCAAGGGGCATAGCCTACTTACAATGTAAGGGAGGACAAGAGGCTGGCTGTTTTCCCCTTCTTGCTTTTATTACTTTTGCTGTAGCTGCCTTGAAGGGTTGGCCCTGTGCCATGCCACTCCGCCTTGGATTCAACAGATTATGGACTGAAACCTCAACAAACTGTAAGCTATACAAACTTTTCCTTCCTTCATGTTATGGAATGAGAACTGGTGGTCAACTTAACGCCTGCTGGATTACATCACCATGGCACTGAGTGGAGGTGTTTCACCTGAGGAAAGTTGCCAGCATAAATGGAGACGTGGAGAAGGAGAAGGAAGGGCATTGGGGACGTTAAGGCGTTATGGCATTGAGGTGTTGAGGCATTGTGGGCTCTCCTACCTGTTGCTATTTGAGCCATTAGGTTCTCCTGGAGAAGCTCTGGTCCTCACTTCAAGCATTGCTTCCTGGCTCCAGAGGGGAAGACGTGTGCAGCTTGGTCTCCAGGATGAACTCATCACACTAGCTTGCTGGCATGTACTCGACTATGCTTGTCATCGGAGGAGCTCTTGGGGCCTCCATGTCGCTGAGGATGGCTGTGGTGCGAGTGTGACTTTTCGGCTCCGGCGTAGAACCCTCAACCTATCAGCAGAGCTCCTTTACCCTGCTGGTGTAAACTTTCTGGTTTCCACCACCGACCTTTGGGCCTTCTCAGCACAGATCTGTTAAAGAGACTGGCGTGAGTCCCTCTTGTGGGCTCTAGATCTCCAGTTGAACTCGTGGGAGGCATTGTCATGAGCTCTGCATCTATATCTGGGCTCATGTGGGACATTGCTGTGGGAGTCGGGCCCTTGGCTAAATATTCTATGTGTTTGGTGTTGTGAATAGATTTCCTTCCTGCAATAATTTATGTTAACTCTGGGTGACCATCATAAAAGTAATGTTATAAACTCCACCTGATTCTAATTGTTCTCTGTACAACCCCTGACTACAACACTTCATTTTAGGCATCAGGAATTTTATCTCAGCAATGAGCAAAAAGTAACCAACACACCTGCATTCCCAAGTGCATTGATTATGTATCACAAAAACAGACAAAAAAGAAGAAACAATGGCATGAAACTGCTTGTGATCATTAGCCCTAATTTGTGAACATATTAAACAGGAAACACTAGGAAAACTAGCTTCAAAAGGGCTGTGATACATTTTGACCTGAAAGTTCTTATAGCCTTATTTGCTTTCTCAAGTGTAGAGAGTTTTGGTAGTTTCCTAAAAGGTATGCAATTGGAATCAAATAATAGTTACATTTTGATTTTTCACTGGAAAAATCTCAAGTGGAAGTATGGAGGCAGCTTCTGAAGATACCATGATGTAGAGAGCAGAGGGACAAATGTCAAATTTTCTGCACTTGTAGAACAACAAAGTATGTCCATACATTCTATAACCAGTTCCATATAACTGAAAATATAGGTAGTTTCCATTCACAAGGAAACCTCAGTTTAAGAGACTAGTGATCTATCACAGAAATCTTGCTGAACGCAGTCATAAGAGTCCTGCTGCTTGGCCGCTAACCCAATTAAGATGCTAGAGAGTGCTGAAGCTTTACAGGAATGTCTGAAAGAACTTTCATCTGCTCTATGCAAAAGATCCAACATGTGGGCTACATAACACTAACTACCACATCAGAAATTTTCATTTTCCTCTTTATTCCTCAATAATTATATTCTGCACTTAGTTGCATTAAAGGGTTACTATTTTAAAAAGTAAAAACATGCTGTATTTCCTCAGCTCCCTATGATAGAACTTGAAGAAGTTTGGGTTAATCTTTTTTTTTTTTTTTTTTTGGTACCGGGAATTGAACTCACGACCTCGTGCTTACCAGGCAGGCGCTTAAGCCACTAAGCTAAATCCCCATCCCAATTTGGGTTAATCTTTAAATAGTGTATTTAATTTTCAGACTAGCAAACTGTTTTTATTTGGTAAAGGTTGTTTGCTTTTTCATTTGTTTTTAGGCAGGGTCTCTCTGTATGCTTCAGTCAAGCCTTAAACTCATGACAATTCTCCTGCCTAAACTTCTGAAGTGCTTGGATTACAGCCATGAACCACTATGCCCAGCTTATTTATTTTTTCTTTCTAGTTGGCATAGTGCAACATCAAAAGATGCCAGAGCATTTGAGGTCAAACAATATTCCAGTTAACATTTAAGACTTAATCGCATCACCCAAATTCTGTTAATATATTTTATCATGTAACAATGGTATTGGTATTTCTATCAAGACCATCAACTTTCTTTTTGTATTATTGAATTAAAAAGTAAAAGTTTTTTTGACCTAAAATTGTCACAAAATTTTTTTTATTATATGATTTTTGGTAATTGTGACAGTGGTTAATTTATCTATTATTATTTTCTATTATTTTGTAGTTTTCATTATTCATCTAACTTCTTATTGTGTTATACTTTCTTTAATATGTTTACAAGTTAACTGGCTTAAGAGGAACATGATATGAAGTGAAGTTCTAAAGCAATGGCTTTATTTTCTAGTCCATTTATTTCGGAGACTGTCCTATTTGCTTCAACAAAAATGCATCTTTGACTCCAAGCATGATATATTTCTTTTTATTCTACACTTTAAAAATGCTAAAACATATAATATTTTGCTTGGGCAAGGTGATAAAAATATGAGTGAAATGATAATAAATTTATAAGGTGAAAAGAAATACAAATGGCTGAGAAGTTTTGACTATTCTGTGGAGAAGATAAGTACCAATGTACTGCTCTAAATGCAAACTCTGTCTTGGCATTATAACTTCTAAGTATGGTAACTTGCAATTACTAAAGTCAATAAGACTACTGTTTTATCTGTATTTATATTTTCTAAATAGTCACTAAGTTTAAATATTCAATAGCATACACATTACTGGTAGAATAATACCTCTTAGGTATTGAAATGTCCAGAATCACTTACCATTAAATAACATTAAGATTATTTCTGTGGTGAAAAAACTAATTTTCTTTAAAGTGGCTTTAATAACAATAACAAATGCATTACTTTTTATCTTTTAGTTTATTGCATAATATTTATACACAAAAGAAGATGAACAATTGTAATGAATATTATGTATCCTCACTTAATAATGGAAATTTGCCATTTTTCTTTCATTCATTTTTCTTTCAAGATTTTCTGATGATTTTTTAGTATTATACTAATAATTTTTTAACAAATAAAAATTCTAATAATACAGTATTCTTAATTACCTAACTCATTTTCTTACATACTAAGGGTAACAATTTTCTTAAAAATCACAATAACACCTTTTTTCTGATGTACTCAATTTACTTTATCACATCTAAAAAGATTAATGATTAAAACTTCATTTCACCAAATAAAGAACTGAACTTGATTTGCAAATTTTTATTTGCTTATAATATCTGATATTGGTGTTTTTTTCATAGAATCAGTTCATCCATATAACCATCTTGATCATTTTTCACCACTTAACTTCCTAGTTCCTCCTTCTCGAACTCTAAGTCTCCCTTCTAGTTTTCTATCATCTTCCATGTATTTTATTCATTTGTTTATTTATATTTTAAACTTCCCAGATAAGAGAAAGCATGCAATATTTATCTACTGAGACAAGCTTTTTTCACTTAGCAAATGGTTGAGTGTTCTATCTAATTTTCTTCAAATGACATGAATTCATTCTATTTTTTCACTAAAAAGTTTCCCTTACCTATTCTTTATATCTTTGTCCACACATCTCTGTATAGGCAAGTAGGCTATTTCCAAAGCTTAGCTACTGTAAATGCACTATTGAAAACATGTATGTGCATGTTTTACTACTATATATGATCTTGTCTCTAATATTTCTGGGAATAAACCAAGGAGAAGTATAGCTGTATGAAGTAGTATTTATAATGTTAGTTTTTTTAAGGAATATTTAATATAGGAGGGGTGGTTTTTCTGTATATCTTTGCCGCTTTTTATTTTTGTTTTTGATGATAGCCACACTGATTCTTGTAAGATGAATCTCAAAATAATTTTGATTTATATTTCCTTAATAGCTAAAAATTTTTAACATTTCTTCATATACTCATTGGTCATTTTTACCTTTTATTTTGAGAAATGATTATTTGGTGCATTCATAAATGTTTCACTGAGTAATTTGAGTGTATTAGCTTTTATAAATTCTTTATATATTCTAGCCCTCTATTAGTTTTCTACATATCAAAATTCTTCTCCCACTCTCTGGGCTATCCCTTCATTCTGCTGCTTATTTCTTTGTTATCCTGAGGTTTTTAATTTTATGTACACCCATGTGTTGCTTCTTCATATTAATTTCTGTTCTACTGAGATAATATTTGAATAGTCTTTGTCACTATCTAAGCACCCAATGTGTTCCCTATGTTATCTTCCAACAATTTCAAATTTTGTTTTTATATCAAAAATTTTTGGATACATTTTGATTTGCCTTCAATATACAGTGAGAGATGAAGATTCATTTCAGTCTTCTCCAAATAGATGTTTTTGTTTTACAAAAATCAATTTATAAAGGCTATCTTCTTTCAGTGCAGGTTTTGGTCTCCGTTATTCAGATGGCTAACAGTATGAGATTGTTTCTGTATCTTCTGATTTTGCCCATTAATCTACATGTCTGTTGCTGTGCCAATATTATGTTGGTTTTGGTACTGTAACTTTGTAGTATCATTTAAAACTCAATATTGAGGGGACTTTAGTGTTTCTTTTTGACCAGAATTAATTTTGCTATTCTAATCATTTCTGATTTCATGTAAAGTTTAGGATTGCTTTGACAGCTGTGTAAAAATTACTACTAGTATTTTAATTAGCACTGAATTAAACCAATAGATTGCTTTTAGTAATTTGAAATTTTATGATATTAAGTCTTCTGATCCATAAATAAGGAAGTATTTACATTTCTGATGCATTCAGTTTTTTTCTTCAGTGTTCTATAATTATCATTATACAGATCTTCACTCCCTTGGTTCGGTTGATTCCTGGGTATTTGATTTTTTAAAACCTATTTTGAATGTAATTGTCCTGCTTTCTTTCTCAGTGGGTTCACTATTGGTGTGCAGATATTCAATTTGTGTTTTCAGGCTGATTTTGTTTACTAGCACTTTGCTAAATTTGTTTATCAGATCTAAGTCTCCATATGGAATGCTTGCCATATTCAAATGGAAATATTTTGACTTATTTTCTTAGTCATATAACTTACAGAAGTTTCAAGTTCTGTACTGAACAAGAGTGGTAATAATATGGATTGTCTCATTCAATATTTGAGAGGAAAGGCTTTCAGGATTTCACTATTCAGTATTACGTCATCTGCAGGTTTGTCATATATGATATTATTCAGTGTGTGGGACCACTTTTGTACAACTGTTTTCATCAGAGCTTTATCATGAAGGATTGTTGGATTTTTTCAAAAGTTCTTTATGTATCAGTGATTACAAGGACATAATTTCTGTCCTTGATTTTATTTATGTGACTTATTATGATTATTCATGTACATATCATGTCATCCTTTCATCACTGGAATGAAAAATATGTGATTATGCTGTGTGATTGCTTTTGTAAGTTTTTGAATTATAAAGTATCTAATTAAGGATTTTTGCAGATTGTTCATCAAGGATATTGGCCTGTAGTTTTCTTTTTTCTTTCTTTCTTTCTTTTTTTTTTTTTGTGGAGTCCTTATCTGATCTTGGCATTTGGGTAATGCTGAATCTTTAGAATGTCTTTGGAAATGTTCTCTGCTTTCCATTACATGAACTGTTTGGGGAATATTAATGTTACTTACAAGACCTCTAAAGCTCTTGTAAAATTCACTGAAAAATATATTGGGTTTATGCTTATCTTAGTAGGTAATATTTTGATTACTGTATCAAGTTCAGCCTTCTATTGATTAGATTATCCTGGTTCAAATTTGATAAGTTGTTGTGTCTATAAATATAACCAATTTTTTAAAAAAGATTCTAAATTTTACTAGAGTATACATTTTCAAAATAATGTCTAATAATTTTCTGGATTACATTGGTGTTTTTTATGATTTCACTTTAATTTTGTTATTTTGGGATGTCTGTACCTCTTTATCTCTGCCTTTCTCTAATTTTTTTTTTGGGGGGGGTGTTTGACTAAGGGATTGTTAATCTTGTCTTTCCAAACAATAAAATCTTTCATTCCTTAGTCCTTTTTACACAATTTCAAGTTTTATTAATTTCTACTTTGTTCTTTGCTTTTTCTTTTATTGTCCTGGTTTGAGGATTGAGTCATTCATCTTTTTCTGGGACCTCAAGCTATGTCATTAGGTTATTTATTTGGAATTTAACTGTTATTTTAATGTAGGTACTGAAACTATAAACTTATTAGAACATATTATTGTCTTTCACAGAATCTATTTCTATTATAATTTGATTCTTTATATTTTTAAATTTCTACCTTGAGTGTTTCAGTGACCCACACTGGGATTTAGAGTGTATTATTCAGTCTACATGTGTTTGAATACTTTCTGAGATTTCATTTGCTGTTCATTTCTAGTTGCATTCTATTGTGATCTGATAGGATTCACAAGATTATTTTAATTCTTTTGTATTGATTGAGAGTTGTTTTATGGCCTAACATACAGTCTGTTTTGGGAAAAAGTCCATAGGATGCTGAGAAGAGTGCATAATCTGGAATTGCTAGTTGAAATAATTTATAGATATTTGATAAATTAAATTTATCTATAGTATGGTTTAACTTTGATATTTCTCTTTTGAATTTTGTATCATTGATCTTTTAAGAGAATGGTGTAGTAAGTTTCCACTCTATGACTCTGCTGCTATTTGTCCGTTTATTTCAAGTAATACTTGTTTTATAAAACTGGTTACTTCATCACTTAGTGCACATATATCTACAATAGTTATTTCTTCTTCGTGAACTATGGACTTTACCAATCTGCAGTGGGTTCTTTTTGTCTCTTCTGACAAAGTTTTAGTCAGTTTTATCAGATAGTTATTCCTGCTCGTGTTGTTGTCTGACTCCAACTGCTCTTGTGGCGTTATTTATTTTTTTTCATTTTCAGTGTGTGCCTCTTTGTAGATGAGTTGTATCTCTTGCGGGTAATATATAAATGAATCTTGTGCTCTTACTAAATCTGAAAGTCTGTTTCTTAATTGAAGCATAGAAACCACACACATTCAATGTTACTATGAAATGTATGCATTCATCCCTCTTATTTAATTATTTTCCAATGATTGATTCATTTCTGCTTCTTATTCGTTTAGCTACTCTCCACTTAAATTTATTTTTTCTCTTGTACTTATATATTTTTTTTCTTTCTCATCAACTCTTTTTAGAGCATCCTTAAGTATTTTCTATAACACTGGCTTGTTAGTGAAGCATTTGTTTAACTTATCTTTATTATGAAAGGACTATTTTTTTACTTTTAGTTTAGTAACATGGCCAGATATAGGAATTAAGGTTGACAGTCATTTTTCTTCAGGTCTGGAAATTGTCACTGTAAGCTTCCTGATTTTTGGTGACAAAGCTGGTGCTATTCTGATAGGTTTGTTCTTATAATTGATTTGGTTTTTGTTATGGTTTGTGTCTGTATGTCTTCCCAAATGTTTCATGCAGTCATGGGGAGCGTTGCTTTTCAGAGGGATCTGATTCTAGAGATTGGGACTGGTATATTCTCTAGTGCTTGGTCCTTAGTGTGGGTAGCCTACACATGATATAAGGAAGGAAAAGAGACTTATTTCCTCCTTTTTGCTCATGCTGCTTTCTCTGTGTTCCACTGCCATGAACTTTCCATGCCACCCTGCTTTGGAGCCAACTGATTATGGACTAAAACCTTCACAAGATGTGCACTAAATAAATCTTTTCCTCTTTGACTTTGAGTGTCAGGTATTTTGTCCCAGCAACATGAAGCATAGCTATGACATGCTTGTGTCTCTCAGGTTTTTATGGGTTTTTTGTTCTGAGTTTCTAGAATTATGACAATGAAGTATCTTGTAGAGTTACTGTACTAGTCGGGTTTATTAGAGGTTCTAAATGCCACCTTTACCTCAATAAAGATCATTTTTCCTGATTTGGAAAGTTTTTTGCAATAGTTTAGAGACTCGGTTTTTATGTCATTTACTTATATATCAAATTTCTCCTAAAAGCCAATGATTCTTATGTTTGTACATTTAGAAGTGACTGGGAGCTCTTGGATTTTCTTTTTATTGTTATCTCATTATTATCTTCATGATCACTGACTGAATGTTCTCGTAAGTCTATCTTGCTTTCAAGTCCTGATATCCTTTCTTTTCATTCAGCTTGTACCTGACAGCTTTAATTGAGTTTTCATTCCGAGGATTTCTGCTTCATTCTTTTACATAACCTCTGCTGCTTTACTAAAGTGTTTTTTCATAGCCTGCATTGTCTCTCTCAATTTTTTCAAGTGCTTATTTGGTGTAGTCCTTAAGCTCATTTATCTTCTTAGTAATTCATTCATTGAGCTGCTTACTTATCTGTAACTTGATCTCATTAATCATTTTCACTACCAGTTTTCTTTAATAATTTGAAATATATCTACTTTCATATCTATAGAATCAGCTCATGGGAAGTTGAGAGTTTTTGAAGGAATCTTATGGTCTCATTTTCTCATTATTGTGGTGGTTGTGTGAAGAATTATACTGATCAGATGGAAAGATAAACTCTTTGCCTGATAAGTGAGGTCTTTTGGGGAGTGTTTTTTTTTTCTCTTTTTGCAGTGACCAGCATAGCCTTAAGCCTCTATGTAAAAATTTCCCGATAGTTTCTTCTGAATCTTAGGTTTAGCTTCCTCAAACTCTTTCAGCATCAATGACTGAGAAGTTAACTTTTCATAACATCAAGTAATTAATCATTAATATTAAGTAAAATATTAGGTAATTTAGAAGTTTTGGGAAAAAATCTTTCTTATTATCTGATTGTTCTTAAAAGGAAAAGCAATGTAATAACCTAGAAGAAATAAACTATATTAAGATTAGCTCCAAATGTATAGTCATTATATTTCAACTTGGATATGAACTATCTTTCAGGTTGGTTTAGCACAGTTCTGGGTGTGTCTGGATGACTGATTTCCTGAAGATGGGAGACCCAACCTAGGTATGGCTACAACAAATAGAATTGCAGCTCAGATGGAATAAAAAGGGAAAGAAGGAGGAGGTAGTGGTTTGGCTTCTTTGGAGGTGCTCCAGTCTTTGCCCATTGCCTTTGGATATCAGTCTCCCAACCTTCCAGTACAGACTCCTCAGCTCTTCAGTAGAGACATGTGTTTTTGTGGTACATATTCATATTGGACTCTGCAATGAGTTCTATGCCTCCAGCTTTTAACTGGGTCCTCTAGCTCTCCAGCGTGCATTCTTCCCACCTCATTCTGTATTTGGCCACTGTAAACTTACCTTGTAAATCCTTTACATGCCCTACATCATAAAATTTGTTCCACTAGTGAACCTGTGTACAATATATATGCAGAATAAAGAAAGGGAAAAAGAGTAAGATGATAAAATGGAGAAGACTTGAGAGAAAAATGTGGGAGGCAGAAAACAGAAAATAAAAGAGAATATAAATGAGAAATGAGGCAGATGGGAAGATTGTAGTCAAGTGTTGAACTGACAGTCAACTGAAGATATATCACTAAAGACATTTGATGTGGATATATGTGGGTAAATTACATAGAACATTACAGAAGTAAAACAGAAAACATACATATAGACACATGCATACACATATATGAGATACAAAATTTAATAAAACAAATCAAACATGTCAAAAAATAAAATTTGAGAAAAAGACAATTATCATCTTTTGGTGGTTTGGTGAATGACTTGAAGTGCCCGCCTATGCCATTGTCTCGGGATCACCATGCTCAGGAGCCTCCGGAGTTATCAGGCAAGTCACTCCTCCCCTTCCATTCCATAGTTATCAGCCTGTGGTTCCAAGGTCACGCCCATCACAGCACCAACAACTATCTTCACCTCATTCACCTCTCCTCCTCTCCAGCTTGCCCTCTTCACAACATTGTCCCTGTCTGCAGAGCCTCTCTCTGACCTGAAACTTCTGTCTTATCATAGATTGGCAGAAAACATCCTTAGCTTCCTCCCCAACCTATCACTGTTCCGGTATTTTTTATTGGCACTCATTACTCAAGCACCCCAGCTCAGCTATAGTATGCTGGGGTTTTTCATCAAGAGGAGTTTTTGGTGATGTCAGGAATGGGAAGAAAACAGCCTCTGTTGGCTTTTCTGCAGTCTTCTGTGTGTTCACAGTAATTTTATGTCCCAGCTATGTTGCTGCTTGGTGGGTCTCTCTCCAAGCACCAATTTCAGTGGTCTCAGAGGCTGTGCAGGAGATAACCTTCCCTATTTCCATTCCAGAATTTTTTCTCTGTTTCTAGTTCTCACAGGCCCCAACCAATGCAAAGCCCCTGTATTTCTCCTCGTCTCATATATTCCATGTTCCTGCTTCTGTGTCCTGTGATGATTATCCTTCCAGCCCAGGAATCACATCCTCACTGATCTTAAAGTACACCACTGAGTGAACTGCTGCCTCTACCCCTCCATGATGGATCGCCTCCAGTCTGCTGAACATTTTTGCAAAGCAAAATACATATTTTAACATGTTTAACTGTGCCCACCACTAAACATCTATGTATCAGCTGATGTAAAAAGAACAAAAATCATACTAATGTGCATAGAAATTAAGGTATATTTAAAAATACAATATTCATTTTTAAAATAAATGTTATTGCCACATGTAAGATTATTAAAAATAATACATTATAAAAATTGTTTTGCATTAAACTAAAAAGAGTCCTATTACATAAAAATTCTATAGCATTCAATAGTATTATTTTATTTATTGTGTAATCAGAAATCAAAATTCACTGAAACTGTTTTCTTTTCTTTTTCTTTCTTTTTATTTTTTTGTGTCAGAAATTGAACTAAAGACCTTGGACATTCCAGGCAGGCACTGTGCCACTGTGCTATATTCTGATCCCTTAGTGGGGCTTTCAATGACTGAGGAAAACCCTTTGCAAACATTAGTTAATTTACAGGAAAAGTTCATTATGTTCATCATTATAACTTCCAGTAAGAAGCAGCATTTTTATCTTTCAAAGACATAAGAAAAGTTTTTTCAAATTGATTTATGGATTCTCACTTACAAACTCTATTTCTAAATGAGGGACAAGACAAAATGGGACATATAACACCTTGACAGTATCAAAGCTAATAATCTGGTCTTTCTAACCCTAGCTTTTGTGCAGAGCATCAGCACTCTGAATACTGAAAGATAGTACTTTTCACCTTTCTTTTTCTTTCTTTACTTCTTTTTTTCTTTCATAATTCAGAAGTTGCTATTAACCTTAATCATCAAGATGCTGAGGTTAGTGAGAAAAAAATGCTCAAGAAGTTTTTCTAAAAATGTAGTTTCTTTCATTACTTAGAAACACAGTTCTTGACCTACAAGGGAGGAAAGTACATATCTTTCAGGAGACTTGTAGCTAATACAAAATCTTCCTGCTGTTCACATTGTAATGCACTTGATAAAATTTCTCAAACACAAATGCATTTTGCAATGCATCTTTACCAATTTTAAAGATTAAATATATCAGGACACTTTGTTAATAAACATTGAAAATCAGATCATGTCTCTTTTCATAGTTCTCACTTTGTGCCCATAGGTATTATAACAACAAAACTGAACAAACTGTAGTAAACCAAAGCACAAACATACAGTTTTAAAAGATATACCTAAAGAATTTATCCTCTGATCAATTTTCTCCAGTCTAATCATTGGTGATAATTTCTGCTTCTTCATCAAACTATTCACATCTACATATGTGTTTGCCCTTTCGTATCAAATTTCCAAAGACAATTTTTTCTTAATTAAGATTTCAGTGGGAGAATGAAACAATCAAGAAATTTCACAATTTTCTCTCAGGGTCAAACTCAGTTTAATAAATTTGCTTACCTGGTTAAAAACAAAAGAAAATTATAAATGGTTAAAATTATAAGTGGGTAGAGGTGAATACTATAGAACCCTAAAAATATTAAGTTTTCTGATTATTTAAGTGTTTATTTGGTTTTACAATTATTCATGGTATTAGCAATTTGTATGTGGAAAGCATACACTTACACCTGGGGTCATGCACACACACGTGCTCACATGCACACACACAAACACACACAAAAACTTTCACGTGCCTAAAACAGGAACTAATTCCTCAATTCCCACTCAGTGAGAACTGGAGCATTCTGTGCCCTTCTGCTTTCCTTAAATAATGTCAGAATGGTAGAGTAAGGCAATAGATATTCCTGAACCTTCTTTATTCCAGGTGTTGGCAGCGTTTATGCCTAATTCAATTGTAAATGCTGCATGTTTCATCTACCCACCTTTCTAAACCATGACGATTCAGTTTGGCTCTCACTTCCACTTTTCCTGCTTGCTTATAACAAAACTATTGCCCAAGATATGGAGAGCCTTTCTTATGATACTATGTCAAAATCAGAGTTCGTTTTTTTATCCCAACAAGATTCTTCATGATTTTCTTTATCATCAATCTTATCTCCCCTTATTTGTGTATCATGCTTCAAATAAAGGAATGCAGTATGGTTTAGAGGTATTAGAGTCCGGTGCTGAAATGTCTTACTCAGCTCAGGTCTTCACTTTCCCTGTACTCTTGAGTATTGCATTTTATATTTTTATCTTTTATGTTTATTGTTTGTAAAATATCTATCATTGTGGTACCTATACAACAGTGTTGTGTGGATGGGTGAAATGGCCCTTCTCACATGTCCTGATCATTTTCCTAAACCTTCTCATGAGTCTATAATCTTTGAAGGTCTTTTATGACTTAAATCCCACAAAATTTTAAGCACATGAATGTATTAAAAAAGTAAGTCATGTTAAAATGACTTTTCAAAAGAGAAAGCAGCACTCTGAAAATAAAAATTTACTGTTTTTGCATTTTTGTTTTCCTTTAATTTCCCAGTTGCTTCCTCTTTGTGTTTACCCGTCTGCTGTCTGCATTCATCTAGTACATAATTCTTGGAAAGAAAATATTGATCAAATGTTTTTGGTTCTGAGAATCTTTAAAATGTTGGTAATAATATTATACACTCTCAAAAAACTACTTGAAGAATCTATTTTCTCCATACAGCCTCTAACACAAAAAGCAGGAAAATGTTCACTTGAGAAATCTTATATGTAGGGTCACCTTTTTTACTGACAGTTCTATGAGAGGATAATAAGCTTTTGACACCTTTTGTCCAACACATTGCAGAGTTTGACATCAGGGATGCTGGTACAGCTGTGCTTTTCACTACCACTTTGTGAGCCATTTTAACTTTAACAGTTTCCCTTGTAGGAAATAATCTGTGTGCTGTATCCATATGGAACATACAAGGTTATCATTTTAACCAAATAAGACAAAAGAAAGAAAAATATTAGAAACATAGCAACACTTTGAAGAGTATTTTTATAGAGCATCCAAGTT
The DNA here is from genome assembly GCA_004027295.1 of Dolichotis patagonum. Classification (NCBI taxonomy): domain Eukaryota; kingdom Metazoa; phylum Chordata; class Mammalia; order Rodentia; family Caviidae; genus Dolichotis; species Dolichotis patagonum. The sequence goes on along the minus strand of PVJX010017744.1, from coordinate 8,716 downwards.
ATGCTGAACAAAGATGCTTCAGGTTTATCTTTTATAAATCTATTAATTTATTCTGGTATTTAATAGTTTAAAATAATAATAAAATATGTAGATGGAATTTTCATACCATAAATAGTTAGCATTATAGGTTATCTAGGAAATGAATTTAAGTTAATAAATCACTTGTCTTATAAGCCAGATACTGCATTTGTATTGTTATCTTACATTCCTGTTGTATGTTCTTATCACCTTCCCAGTGAAACACTAGAAAATGAAAGAAGTCTTCATTGTCAGGCAATAAAGCCTGCACAGCAAGAATCACAGACACAACATTAGCACAGAATGTCATTGCTTCTAGAAAGGAAGTACAAATTCCATTTCCTTGGGGAAAGGATTCAAGATAAAACAGTTCCTAATACTCACCTAAAAACTATGCAACATCAAACACTTTCACGCACTATTAAAAAACTAAATAGTATCATTTACCCCATCTTCAAATAAAATAATTGCAAATTTATTGGCTTGAACAAGGATGTACACACACACACACACAGACACTCACACACCTGTGCACAAGGAGACCGCTGGAGGTTATTTTGAATTTGTTGTATACTAAGAGTGTCATTTTCTGCCAGTTCATTTGAATGTTTCCATTGTCTATTGCTTAACCCAACTTTTCCTGCTAGGTACTAGGGCTTTCACCCAATGTTCTGTGCATGTCCAGGAACTGCTGTACCACAGAACTATATATCCAGCCCTTTTTTTTTTCTACTGCAATGGTGGGAATTCCTCAAACAAAGCATGAGGCATATGTATCTGATTATAGGCTCATAGAAGAATCTCAGATTGCAAATTTTAAAGGAAGTTAGTAGAGTATGTGTTATTGTTTGAGTTGTCATATATTTCAACACAATATTCTTTATTTCAAATTTGAAAAGCCCATACAAGATACCATATAGCATTTAGTCACCATGCCAAGAGTGTCTTTCACTAATTATGGCACAGAGTATTCTCTGGCTCATGCTTGCCAGAAAACCTAACAATATCTGGCATGTTGTAGACCTACATAAAAGAGAAATGTAGAAGAAATAATTAAAGAAATTTTGATGAGTGATTTAGGTTCAAAGAGGATCATTTGCTCCTAAAAGCTTTCTCAACTAAGTTTACTTGTAAGCAGCATTCTTTTGGCTCACACAATGTTTTTACATGAAATAAACAATCCACAACTCACGTTGGTTTAGATAGGAACTTTTCTGTTTCATAGAGTTGAATTATGTCATGTCCAGTAGCAGCATATGTTTCATAGGAATCTCATTTATTTGAGCATCACAACAGATACTTTCCAAAATTCTCTTCAAATATTCTTCCAGTTGGCTATGGTAACTGAATATATGTCCTAAGATAAGAGATATTTTTTTTGCACCAGGAATTGAACTTAGGACCTTGCACTTGCCAGGCAGGAGCTGTGCTGCTGAGCTATATCCTTGGCCCATGGTAACAGACTTTTTATCAACTAAACATCTTAAGAAATGTATGAAATTTTGTGGCTCATTTAAAATATGAAAACATTTACAAAGTAAGAAAACTGCATTATAAATATTTATTTTTATAACTTAATAAGTCCTTAAATATGCTGACCCTAGCTGTCTTCTCTTCTGAAGTGAGATCACAACGTGGGCAACTTCAGGGCTGCACACTTAGATTCAGCCTGAAATGGGAACTGAGTGAGCATTAGGAAGATAAGAATGCATTAGTGAAACTCATAATTGAGACCTTGCGAAATGGACATGAAAGTGTATGCTTCTCTTGTTGGCTTGTAATTGCAGTTCCTCAGGCTGCTCTTTTCAGTCTGCTTTCAAATAAATCTTGCCTTTCTGAAGATGGGGAGGACATGTATAAATTTCAAAGTATAAACATCTTATTCAATTTTCTAGAAAAATCTATTAGCTAAAAATATAACACCATCACTATCATACCAAATACACTTAATGATAATTTTTATGTATTATCTAATGTCACCTAACACTAAGAGACAATGTTGTACTTTCAAAATGAAATGATCAACTTCAAATGAATTATTATTGAATAAGTTCAGGAAGGAATTAAGGAGAAAAGTATGGAATAATGTAACAGGCACTTACATTAACATAAAGACCTGGATATAATTACCCTGATTTCTGGTCTTAGTTGTTAGGAGGCTGCAGCAAAAAGATCCACTTTGTCCACAGTATCAAGACCAGCCTACATAGCATAGCAAGACTCTATTCCAGAGAAGAAAAGAAAAGTGATTATAAGAGTACTTTTGTCAGTAAACAAGGTTTTAACAATACTGGAAAAGTGACACAAAAATGTGTTCAAAGGAGCTGGTGTCTAATTTAAGCCCTGTAGTTCTACCAACAACAGCAAAGACAAATATTTCCAATAAAAAAAATTCTACAAAAAATGATGCAGAAGAAAGTACAACACACACAGGTAACTATGGTTTTTTAGCACGACTAGGATGTAAATGGCAGTGTGCAGAGTTGTGGCCGATAAGACAGCAGAGATGGAGGCCTTCGCCTAGAAGTTCTCTGTAAAAACTAGTGAAGATTTTTATTGAAGGGACATGGGTGACATATTTTACATTTATGAATGAATGTATCTGATGAAACATTTCAAAAAGGCCGTTCAAGCCTCTATAAGATGGTATGTTGCAAGAAATGTATTATCAAAACAGCAATGGTATTTAGCAAACTCTTCAAATAAACTAGTCTACATACAACAGGCAGTGCCATAGAGGAAAGTGCTCACTGTGAGAATGGAGAACACTGGGCTAAAGAGATAAGAGACAAAGAGAGGGTAGAATTGATATTGAGTATGAAGTTTATCAGGATGATAAGGGACTGGGAAATGTAGAAATACTACTTCATTAATTTATTTAAGAAATACCATGTGCATACTACCCTGATCAACTTCATAAACTTTGGTAACCATGACTTATCAAGAAAAAGATGCTTGATGTAAAGAGAGTTAGATTTGATCAGGGAAGTATATCTATAAACATGGTACACATATATGGTACAAATGAGTAATATACTTAAAAATAATAAGCAATATGCAGCCAAGAAGTGTTTCTTATTAAAATTAAGGTAGTAAAGGTATTTGGGGGAGACCAATTGGTCTAAACAATATAGACAGCTGTTTCAAAAGGATTGCTTGCAGCTGGGAGAAATGAAAGGCAGCGATACCTTAAAAAGAAGTAGAGTCAAACGTTAGCTTCTTTTTAGTAAAATAAGAGAACAAAAAAGATTATCATGCTTCTCTGTCAAGGGAAGTGGCAAAATGTTTAATAAAAAAATTAAGATGTAGGAAAGTGAGAAAACTGTCACAACAAGTCCTTGAATCAGGGAAAAAGGATGATGTATAGATCACCAGTCAAAAAATTTCAATATTTCAGATGCAATCACCTAGATTCATCATTGTCTCACTTATGAGTGAATCTATATAGGAGAAAGAGCAAGTGCAGAAAGAAACAAAATAAACTCACTTTTACATGAGTCATAAGAATATGCATAAGAATTGTATATGTATATGTAACTGCTGATTGTGATATGTCAACTTGACTGAAACAAGAGATGTGTGGTAGATTGTAAGAAACAGTTTGGGGTGTATCTGTGGATGGCTACCATGTAAGCCGGAAACTGAGGGGTAAGACCATGGTTTCAGGAGAAAATGCGCTCACAGCCTGATGGCATAGCAGAAGGAAGTATGCCCATTTTGAAGAGTTCCAGTCTTCATGAGCAGGTACAACTTTTGTTGCTACTGTCTTTGGACTTTGGTCTCTAGGTCTCCATTTCCTTCAGCCTTCCTATACAGACTCACAGGAATGACTCTCAGGCATATTCTAAGCACTTGATCTTGACTGTTGCTGAATTATTGATTCTTCTTGTTCCACATGTTTTGCCTCATCCTGAATTTTTACTGGGTCCTCCAGTTCTGCAGAAGCCCACTGAGATGTCTCCACCTTCTGATTCCACACACAGCCATGTTAGAATCTCCAGCAATTGATCCTGTAAAACTCTGTTTTACATTTCCTTGCATAATTATATACATGCCTAGCCATTCTGTTTCTCTGGAGAATCTTATACAGGTTTTGGTAGTGAGAGTGTGTCAAGAAAAGTAGAATTTTAAGGATGAACTCTTTTAGTCAATTTAGTGGCTCCTGGAATTGACCATGTAATTGTCTGAGACCTAAAGTTGCCATGATTTCTCTTTCTGATAATGTAAGGAGTACTGATAGTCCATGGTGTGAACTGTTCAAAGTAATGCACAGCATAGATCCACTTGATTATCCTAATTGCCATTAGTGAGATGCAAGAATTTATCAACTCTGTATAAAGTACTTTCAATCTTTTTGGAAGAGTAAGAAATATAAATATCCTGCCTGATTTTTCTTAGCATCTCTGGAAAAGTGACAAAGCAAAATAACAAGTTGAAATATTCAAGTTCTGAACTCTATATAACACAACCTTCTAAAGACATCTAAGTGTCCCCCAAGGAGAATCTTCTCTCATTTAGTTGTAGGACTCACACTGCAAAAAACAAGCTCTCCTGATGTGATCACCTGGACAGCAGCACACATTTAAAGCTCAACCTTGAAGGCTATCTACAGTTAAAGTGAGGATGCTAATTAGAAAAGAATGGAATCCTGTAATGTGGGTTGAAGCTGTTTTGGAGAAACCCGGCAAGGCTATCGTTACTGAACTGCTAAATTCTGGTGATGTTATTTTGCCAAAGAAGACTTCCTCACCTTAAGTGACAGAGGCATCACAACCCTCATTCCCTGTAGGGTTGGCCTAAAGCTCCACCTATAGCTGAGCAAACTAATTCTATTGTCTATGGAAATAGTAATATCCTTCCCTGATCCAGTCACCAAGGAAGATAATGACAATGCTCTTCAACAAACATTCGACCCTCATTTATGTCTCTAGTCCTGTATTAGAATGCTCTTAAATTTGAGGTACAGTGTGACCCTTGAGGAGATACACTATGTTCCTGAAGAACTTGAGTTTTTTAATTATTATAAGCAGAGATCTTAAGAAATGGTATTGAAATAGATTTTAAGGGTATAGGATAATAGCAGAAGAAATATAAATCAGGATAAAGATAAATTTATTGATTCTAGAGTTAATATCATAGCTCATAGTCTAAAAAATGATGCAATAATTTACTTGGCTGGCTGACTAAAATGTGGATGAAAAGTGGCCCACTGTGAATGAGCTGGAAATGCTTGGTATTATTTCATATTCAAAGGCTCAGAGAAATGTAAAGCTGGAGTAGATTTTCCAGGTAAAATTTACTCCTGTGCACTTGATGAGTCCAAAAAATGTGCTCTTCATTAATACATTAAGAAACAGATTTGAGACCACCAGTATCTTGAAGTGCTTCATTATTTCTCTTTGTATGTCATAACTTACAGCAGGGACAACAATCACTCAGCTGGGACACTTAAATGTGATGGGTGTAAGTGGCTCCCAGGTTAGCAGGAACCAAGTGGCTGTGCTCAACTACTTAAGGCAACATGAGCAACTTAACTTAATTGATAAATTATTGGAATTGTCTGTCAATAGCATTTTATCAATGTATTCTCAGAAGTTAGACAGAAGATCTACTACATTTCTAGAGAATTTATATAAGAAAAAATTTAGGAAAAATAAACAAAATTCTTCTTTGAATTATAAACAATAAAGGCTTTCAGCCTCTCCAGCCACAAATTACTAAGAGTAAACCTGTTTATAGAACTGGGACTCCTTGAGTAAGGGGAAACTGAATCCCTTTGATGAAGGATGCTGGCACTTTCCCAAAGCATTACATTGTTCATCTTTTTCCTGTCCTTTTACAAAGTGACATGGCTTCTTACACATGTAGTTGTAAGGAAAAGGAAATGATTGGGCTCTTCAGGTGTTACTGGACACAAGTTTTGTGCTAATTCAGATATCAGAAGATCTGAAACATTTATTGAGATCCTACAGTAAGAATAGGGTCCTACGGAGGTCAGATGACCAATGATATTCAATTAATATCTCAGTCAAAGCAGGTACCATAAGTCTTTTAACCCAACCTGTGATTATTTTCCTAGTTCCAGAACACATAATTATAATAGATATAATTAATATTTAACAGAATCCCCATATTGGTTCTTTCAATTGTGTCATTAAAGCCATTATGTGGAAGAGGACAAATGGAACCCTTAGAGTTTCTTCAACCTGGAAAAGTAATAACACTTCATTAGAGGCATTCCAGAGAGACGTAGGGGTGATGGTTCCCATGACATTCCCAAATACCTCTCTTATTTGGCTGGAGGTAAAAAAGAGATGGATCTGAGAAAATGACAATGGAGTGTTCTGGACTCTAATTGCAGCCACTGTACCAGACGTGATTTTCTTTATTTAGCAGAATAATATATGTGCTAGCTGATAGTCAGCTATTAATATGACAAATGCTTGTTTATCTATGTCCAAGCACAAGGCCAACGAAGCATTTTGTTTTCAGTTGGTAAGGTCAGAAATACACTTTTACGATCCAGTGTTAGGCCACATGAATTCTGCAGGCCTGTATCACAACTCAGATAGTGAGGATCTTGATAGTCTTTCTCTTCCATGAAATATCACACTGGTCCTGTACAATGATGATATGATGATATGAGGGTGATCGGACTTAATTAGCAAGATACTATAAAAATTCTTGAGTTTTAAAGCATTTGCATGGCAGAGGGTGGGAAATAAATTTAATTAAAATCCAAGAGTTCTCTATCTCAGAAAAATTTCAAGGAGTCCAGTAGTATGGATCATACAGAGATATTCATTTTAGAATAAATTATTATCTTGGCCCCTCCTGTAACCAAAAAAAGAGAAAGAGAGAGAGAGAGACAGAGAGAAAGAGAGAGAGAGAGAGAGAGAGAGAGACAGGAAGAGAGATAACAATGTCTAGCTGGCATATGTGGATGTTTGACCCAACATCCACATTTTTTACTTAGGTGTGTTCCTTTGGCCCATTTACCAAGTGACTCAGAAAAATTCTCATTTAGATTGGGGTTCTAAACAAATTAGGCTTTCCAACAGGTCCAAGGTAATGTGTGGGCTGTTCTCCTACTTGGACCATATTCTCCAGCAAATGCAATCATACTTCAAGTATCAGTACCAGTCTGCGACATTATTTGGAACTTCTGGCAGGTCCCTTTAGGTGAATTACAACAGATGGCTTTAGGATTTTAAAACAAACATCTACTGACAAATGTCAGTTAGGTGGCATTACTGTGTTGCTTTTTTTTTTACTTTCAAAAAAAATTTTTTTAAAGAGAAAAACACAACAAAACAAAATGGGTAGCAACAATACAGAATTCCAAGGGAATAAAAAAGGAAAGAACAAAAAAACAGTAAGAAATCACTACTTGATAAGTTACATACTGTCATATTGGAAATAGTTGTTCAAGTTACAAAATTAAAACATACAAAGTACACTTTCAAACAGTGAGTTGAGACTGTTAACAGTTCTGCTCCATAATCTAACAAAAACAGTAATATGGTCATTCATCTTACACACTTAAACATACATGCAGTTATATCCTTTAGAGCACTTTCTTTTCCTCTCTTTTCTACAGTAGCAATTACACATTTTGGGTTTTATTACTCCTACATTTGTTACTACTTTTTACACTAGAGAAACAATGTGACATTTATAAATATGATTCTTATTTCACTAATGAAATTTCACTTATTTCACTTATTTCACAACTTATTTCACTAAGTTGTCCCCATTTCCCTATGAAAGCCTCAAGATCATCCTTCTTCATAGCTGAGTAATATTCCATTGTATAAAAATGCCCCATCTTTTTCATCTACTCTGCAGTTGATGGGCATCTTGGTTGTTTCCAAGATTTAGCTATTACAAATTGTGCTACTATAAACATGAGTGCACATGTAACCCTGTGATATGAACTGTTTAGTTTTTCTGGGAAAATACCTAGGAGGAGAATAGCTGGGTTGAATGGAACTTGCAATCCTAGTCTTCTGGGAATTCTCCATACTGATTTTCATAGCGGTTGCACCAGTCTACGCTCCCACCAACAGTGGAGCAGTGTCCCTTTTTCCTCACAGGGTGGCACTATTTTGGAGAGGTAGGGTTCTCCCTAAGATTCTATAATTTCTGAATAATCTCCAATATGTGGTACTCTTCATCCAGTAGGTAGGATTCCCATGTCCAGGAATCAAAGGGTAAAGTGGAAGTGGTAGCACTCATCATTATCTTCCCCATCCTCTAGAGCTGCCTGATATGCTAGGGAGGTAATAAGTACATTTCCACTTTCATGTAAGATAGCTATATTACGTTAGGCAAAATTATAGACTTGTGATTTATAGATGGAGATTGAATATGGTTTAAGATATGTGTGATTGTGAAGCTGACAAGGTGTGTATTGTTAATTGTGATACGTCACCTTGACTGGAGTAAGAAATTCACAGCAGGTTAGGAAATCACAGTTCTGGGTATATCGGTGGATGAGTAACATATCCGCCAGTAAACTGGGAGGAGATACAATACAGCTGTGATGTCACTAACCAATAGGTTTGTAACCATGATAGACAGAAAAGGGCAAAATAGCAAGAAGTATGCTCATCCTGAGCAGGTGTATCCTCTGCCACCATTGTCCCTGAATATCAGTCCCCTGGTCTCCAGCTGTTTCACGCTTCCAAATGCAAAG
>PVJX010017743.1:0-37754 GCA_004027295.1 Dolichotis patagonum | reverse complement strand
AGATTTCTAGAACACCAAAATTTTATTTTAAAAAAAATTTAATAAAATATTAAGATTTTATTATAAAACTTTAGTAGTTCTTTTTGGTAAATTAGACAGTCTTGCAAGAACAGTAATTTCTCAGCAGCATCAGTTGTTTGATTGCTTTTATCATCCTTATATGGTAGCCTATAAATTCATTTTATTGGGGAGGGCAGCCCTTGTGTAAGGGTGACCTGAGAGACTTAGGACTGTATTAGAAGTACCTAAAAATGAAGTGCATCCTTTAAAGGTTATTTTGTTTCATATATAGGGCTAAAATACTGTAAAATTCTACAGAGATTATATTGACTTAATCTGATTCTGTTTGCATGTATTTTTATCTAACATATGTATCTTCTAATATTTATATTTACTAAACTGTTTCCTATTGAACCATTTTTAAAAATTTTTTATTATTTTGAAGGTAGTGAAATACAACAGAACAAGACAGAACAAAGCCAATTGAGACAGTACAGTGAAATTGGTACAGAATGTCACAACAGGTTACCGTGATAACAGTAATAGGTGCCATAGTATATCTCATTATCTTCACAATAGTTGTTCTTTCAATCAGATATAGCAAAATCAAACCAAATACAGAATGTTATAGAACTTATCTAAACCGAATATTGAATAGAGCAAAACAATCAGAACAAAGCAAAACACTGATAACAATATTTGCCTTCAAAGAGATGGTAGAAGGAAATCCCCCTTTGCTATACTGCATAAGGTCAACCTCTCGAGAGATGCTCAGACTTCTGGTTCCCATTTGCTAACGGGGGCGGGGGTGGGGGGGGTGGGGGATGGGATGTTTGATTCTCAGCCCTCGGCCTGGTAGGCTCATGGCTGCTTACCAGGGAGGCGGCTGCTTACCAGGGATGCCAGTGGGTTGCTTGGTTTCCCAACGCTCTAAGTTCCAACATGGTGTGGATCTTGGGAGAGGCTGGCTGATTCTCCATGTGGGGCAGCCGCCACTTGCCCGAGCCACGGCTGCTTACCAGGGAGCCGTGAACCATTTTAAATTCTCAATAATTGTCTAAGATTAACAGCTTTCAGTCATTGTTTCAGAATTTTATTACAATAAATATGCTCTTATACATCAGTTGACTGATAAAATTTCAACATACAAAGAATGATTGTATATAAATAATATGTAATATATACATACAGCATATAAATTCATACAACATATAAAAATTGTTTTATTCGGGTTACATAAGAATGCTAGCTTTTCTTTGACAGCAAATATTCTGTTAGTAGCATATGTCCCAGTGACAAGCTTTGTCCTCATTATGATGCTATTACGCTAATCAGGTACAGTCAGAAGATAGTGATCCATGCTGGGTCAGAAATAGTGTAACTGGGGCCTGGGGATTTAGCTCAGTGGCATAAATGCCTGCCTTGCAAGCATGTGGTCATGAGTTCGATCCCCGGTACTGATAAAAAAGAAAGAAAGAAAGAAAGAAAGAAAGAAAGAAAGAAAGAAATAGCATAACTGTTGCTGGTATTATTCTTCAGTTCTGTGGTTTTCCAGAAGGCAAATAGTACATTTTGAGCAAATATCAATTTTGTTTAAATTTCTGATCCTTTTGAGGTTTGATTCTATGTGACTCCCCAGTGGTCCCCAAGCCTATACTTGAACTTTTGCCATCTTGCATCATACGTTCATTTCATGCATCTTTTTGCATCTACTTCTGGACCTTTGGTTCCCAGATCTAAACCCGTTCTAACTGGTACCACACCTTTGATGATTGCTGAGTCTCTAGACTAATTGTATGTGCCTGTACCTGCTAGAACTAGTTTCCTGAGGTCTTTTCCAGAGTGCTCAGGGCCATTCTGGTTTCATTATGACATAATTTTCAAATCAGTTTCCCTGTCTTCCTTCCCCCAGTAAATATTAATCAGTACTTTTATCAAGGTGGTGACAAATTTTTCATTAATTTAGAACTGATTTCTTCATGATGGTGAGTCTTCTGCTTCATAAACACGGCATGTCTGCATTTCTGTATTTCTATTTTGTGTTGCCTTGTGTATTCATTATTACATGAGTTCCTATATATTTTTATCTTTTTTTTTTAATTTGGCTCACAACCTGAGGGTCATTTGAACTGATTCTAGTGTTAGACTCCTAAATATTACCCCTTTGTTGTTTTTAATCTGGCACTTTTGGTAACTTTAAACCATTGATTTGTTCTAAAGACATTTTGAGGGTAGGTATTAACCTTGTTCAGTGTAGATGTGGTAGGATATGTTGAATAAATGAATGAATCGAACCTTACCTTATAACTGAAGGAAAAAGGGCACCCATTTAGTGTGCATGTAGAAACGGTATTAACTCCTAGGTTCTAATCTAAACATATACTTCCAGCCAACATGAAATAGAGTTACAATGCAAAATATGATTGGCCTTCTAGAGGAAAACATGGGGTCAATAATAAAAATTGCTGGTGTTTACTGAGCACTTACATATGGAATATCTGTTATGTGCTTTTGTCTTAATTTGCCCAGCTTAGTCCTCGTATGGAGGAACCTTTACAACTTATGATTTACATATGAGTAAATTGAAGCACAGAGAAAGTAGTTGGCCCAGAATTAAACAGATTTCTCCATTACAGCACTTTTCAGTGCCTTTACAACACTGTATTCTAATGAAATGTCTGTACTATTCGTAAGAATTGGGTATTGATAGGGCAACTGGACTGGGGCTAGACATTTGGAACTTGTTAAAGTTTAACTGACAGGTGAGAGCTGTTCTCTTCTACCTTTTTAAATGCATGTTACTAAATTGCGTATATACTTTATTAGACTGCTGTGAATACTAGCTTGGACTGTGAGCTTCTAAGAGAAAATGGAGCATGTTGCTCTTAGCATCTGTGTGGATATTGCCTTAATGAACCCCCAGCACAACTTGAGTTCTCACATTCCCATTCTGCAGCTAATGAACCTGAACCCCTGAAGATTAAGGGACTTGTCCCCACCTGTGGCATCTAGGAAGACCAATGCTGGGACTTGTGCCCAGGTATATCTGACCCTCATGTCTTTTGGGTGTGTAGGTACCAGATAAATGCTGCCATTTCCCATTTTGCATAACCTTGCTATTCTCTCACCTAGAGCCACGATCATGTCTCTGGAAGACTTTGAGCAGCGCTTGAATCAAGCCATTGAAAGAAATGCCTTCCTGGAAAGTGAACTTGATGAGAAGGAGAATCTCCTAGAATCTGTTCAGCGACTAAAGGATGAAGCCAGAGGTCAGAGGTCTTGGCCTTGTTCTTTGTCTTTACTAGCATAGTTTCCTCTCCATCTCTGGTGCCATCCTCCACTGCGGCCTTACTCATCACTGCCTTTACTGGAAATCTGCACCCCTTCCTGCACGTGGGTTGTCCGCTCAGATCCTGTGGGGCTTCCTTGGTGCCTGCCCAGTGCTCAGAATTCTCAGTCCTCAAACCCTGTAAAGACCTCTGATAGATATGTACAGAAATAGCTTTGTAGTTCACAGATAAGCCTTTATTTGGGGTTTTGGCTCTGGACAATAGAATTCATCTGGAAGAGAGCCTTCCTGGTCTGAAATTGACATACCGGCTTGATGCCCTATGGCATGAGTTTTGTGGGGCGGAGAGCTCTGCTGGTAGAATTGCTCATCAGTCTGTTCTTTTTGGGTTTTGATGGTGACTGGTACATTGGTCTGAGAATTCTGAAACCTCTTCAGCATTTGATCAGTGGAGGTTGGCAGTCCCAGAGGTAGAACTTTGCTGAATCAGGAAATGTGGCATCCACAATGAGTGATAAGAGATTTTTTAAATGTCTTTTTTGCTTAGATTTGGCGCTGAAAATCGAACACAGGACCTTGTGCTTGCCAGGCAGGCGCTGTGCCACTGAGCTGTATCCTTAGCCTTTTAAGCCTTAATTGATTATTTATAACATTTGATTTCTAATATGTGGCCTGAAGATGGAGGATTTAAAAAAATCAGTAAGTTTAAAAACTACTAGTTGAGTGCTCAGAAAATTTTAAATTTGGTTTCAAAACAGCAGTGTTCAACCAGTAAAGTATACAAATATCCCAAGATCTGAAAAACTTCCAGATCTAAAGCACCTCTGGTCCCAAGCAGTTTAGATGAGGGATACTAAAGCTGTGTTTGTTCCTGAATGCCCATTAGTAACAAGGTGGTTTAAAAACCTACATAGATTTATTTTGTGTTATGTTAAACAGTTGTTAAAAAGAGCAAGATAAAGATACAAAGGTAGTCGCCCACCCATACCACTGAAGGAGAGAAAGTAAGTCATGAACAGGAGGCATCAATGTTCACATTCATGATTAATAAAAATTGCTTATACTTTATATTCAAACACATTTATGTGTTTAAATATCACTATATGAACATGCAGTGATTTGCCATGTGTTATAGGTGATCATTTGTAATCTAGGAAAACATTTGGAAGAGCACACTAATTTGGGATTCTATATATACTTCATTGTTATAGATTTTTTTAAAAAAGCAATAGTGTGTTGCTGCCATGATTTTTTAAAACCTTTTTTTTTTTTTTAATTTTATTTTTAAACCTTTTAAACCCTTTTTACTCAAGGAAAATGATGTATCTCTGCAGACCTGTTAAACGGGGTCAGGCGGGCTCTGTTCCATTCTGGGTTCTTCCTGGACCTTCTCACCCACTAGCTCTTTTCCTGTCTGCCCTGTTAATACCTGTCTGACCTCCACCCCAACCTGAAAGCAAGGACTTACCTTTCTGAGTCTCTTTCCTGACACAGATCTGCGGCAGGAATTGGCTGTACAACAGAAGCAAGAGAAGCCCAGGACACCCATGCCCAGTGCGGTGGAAGCTGAAAGGACAGACATAGCTGTGCAGGCCACGGGCTCTGTACCATCTACTCCTGTCACTCATCGAGGACTCAGCTCTGGTTTAACCACCCCGGGGACATTCAGGCGTGGTAAGGGCATAGGGAGCAGGGAGGATTTTCTGTGTTTCACAGAGTCGTCCTGTGTGAGGCAGGTCCTGGTGAGGTGTCTTGGGTTAGGCCGTACAGTGGGCAACAGTGTGGGGTGGTCATCACAGCAGAGTGTTGTCATCCTAGATGTGGAGCCGGAGGGACTAGTGGAGTCTGCTGACCGGAAAGTAGAAATCCCATCCGAGAGGGTAGCTGTCATTCTCTGCTTCTGTCACAAGGAAGGTGGGCCTAGCAAGGCTGAGTTTTCTACCAGAAGCAGAAATCCTTTTTTTGAACATGAAAATCTCCCAAACATAGAGTATCCATAACCAAATTAAAAAAAAAAAAATGTGCAAAGCATTGTGGGTCCAGAAAGAGCCAGTGTAACCTGATATGTGGTAAAACCAAAACCTTTGTATTCTCTGTCCAGCCCCTCTGCTGATTGCTTACCTGTGAGACCTCTTATGAGGCTACTGGTAGGAGACACTAATAGCAAACAAATATTGAGTGCTCAATGTGTGCCTACCAGCTGCTTAGAGCATTTTGCATGGTGACCTCATGAATTCACACCATGGGCCCATCGTGCAAGTGCTGTCTGCATTTGATGGATGTGGAGACTGAGACTCTGACTTAAGAAACTTGCTGAAGTCACACAGCAAGGGAATGGCAGAGTTGGGATTCAAACCCCAGCAAGCTGGCTGTGACTTAATCTTCTGTATGTTGCCTAAGTCCTTAGCTTGTCTCCTGGTGATGAAGAAATGGTGAGATTGCTTACGTCCCATTCTAGAGTATCTTATGAGGCACACCAATTAGATGGCGATGAGTTAGAATTTTGTTAACTTGCACCTTAGGTGGACCTGTTGCTGCTAGTACAGAGTCCACCTTGAAGAGAGGGCTCTATGGCTTGGTACCTTTTTACAGTGGCTGGTTGTGCACATACTGCATTTATCCGGATGCTGGTAAATGTTAACTGGATGGAATTTGTAGAAATTGGACAGGACCTGTTTTGGCTTTTGTTGGTTGTTGTTTTTGTTGTACTACCAGGGAGTGAACCCCAAGTCTTCACACTGAGCTATGTCCCCAGTCCTTTTTAAATTTTTTATTCTGAGACAGGATCTTGCTAAGTTGCCCAGGTTGGGCTCAGTCTTGCAGTCCTCCTACCTCAGATCCCAGAGCGCTAGGATTACAACCATCCTCAATCTTATCTGGCTTTAGCTTGGAGAAGATTAATATGTGAAACTAAATGTTTAATGTAATTTTGTAAGGACTCAAAAAGCTGTTCATGCAGTAGAGTGTTGCCGCGTTACACAGTTAACTCCTGAGTGAAATAGGGCAGCGTCCAGAAGCAAAGGAAAGACGGCAGCTTCCATTCTGTCCCTCATGGTTTCAAATCTAGAGATGTTGGCACACAGACCACAGGCTGGTGTTGTGATGTGTGCTTCTTCTTGCACAACCAGGGCTGGACAGCTCCACCAGTGGGACTCCTCTCACACCTGCGGCCCGGATTTCAGCCCTCAACATTGTGGGGGACCTGCTGCGGAAAGTTGGGGTAAGACTGCACCTTCCACGGGTGTGATGTGTCTTCTCATCTGTCTTTCATGATACCTGAAAAGGGAGCATCTTACCTTTAATAGAGATGAGTTTTAGATGTGGCTGTTCCTTCAAAGTCCCTGGGCATCGTTACAGCCTTCCAGAGGAGTGTCTATGAGCAAGGCCCACAGCTCAAACTGAAGTCTTCCCTCCCATCTCTGGGTGTCTTTTTTTTTTTTTTTTGAGACAAGGTCTCACTGCAGTTCAGGCTGGCCTTGTAGTCACTTTGTAGCCCAGGCTGGTCTCTAACTTGCAACGATCCTCCTGCTTTGGCCTTCCGAGTGCTGGGATTACTAGCATGTGCCACCACACCCAGCCTTATTTTCTTTCTTGAACCATATTTTTTTCCCATTCTTTCAAGTAGTTTGGGACAATAGAGACAGTCTATGGATTTTTTTTCTTAATTTGAAGACATTTAAAGGCCATTTAAAAAATCGCTTGCTCTTTTTTTGTTCCCTCAGAAGTTTAATAGAACTTCTTGAAAGACCAGAAGGAAGCAACTGACCTTCAGATTTTATGTTAACTACAGGAAAGTATTCTTATGTGCTTAAGCAATAATGTGGGTATTCTTTGTAGTTGTTTTATTTATTTATTTATTTATTTATTCATTTATTGTTTCTTTTTTTAAAAAGGAGGCCTGAGAGCTATATAATTTTAATCTCGTCATTCTGTCATGGATCAGACAAACTTACATTCATAACTAAGCTTAATAAAAGTTTGCAACACATTCCTTATATTTTGTCTCTTGGCTTTCTGGTTTTCTGTCGCACAGATGTCTGTGAGAATCCTGGGGTGTAGGAGGCCTCTCCTGCCCCTTTGGTTTTTTCAGTGTCTGTTTGCTCCAAGTTCAAATCCTTGTTTAAACTTCCACTCTGTATAGGTTTAACCCAGTAAACAAAATAGTGAATGAATCTAAGAGTTGATTTCATACTTCCTAAAGGCAGAGTTGGACAATAAATAGAGTTACTGATTTTGCAGGATGCTCCCAAATATCGCAGGCGAGTGATTATGAGAATTGGAGACACATTGGGTTCCCCTGAGCCCTGCCTCAGAATTCCAGCACAGCACAGTTTGAAAATCACCGTCTTAGGTCATCTTTGCTATGTGGGGTCCGATAAGAGAGGACTTCCTGTCTTTAACTGAGAGACAAAAGCACATTTCTCTTCAGGCTCTGGAGTCCAAACTCGCATCCTGCCGGAACTTTGTGTATGATCAGTCTCCAAACCGGATGAGTGGCCCAGCCTCAGGGCGAGGAAGCAAGAACAGAGATGGTGGTGGCGGTGACAGAAGGACAAACGGCAACGGCGTACCTCTGGGTGACAAAGGGTCAGTACCTGTTAATGTTCTTGTGGTAGGAGGAGCACCTAGCTACTCCAGGTCAACACTTAGCCCCCATCTACCACCATTTGGTTTTGAGTTACAGGATTTATTTCAGTGATCTTATCCTGTACCCCTGTCTCTTGAAGCAGAATTAAGTGACGTCATCTGGTTTGGGCAAACGGCCAAGGAGAGTGCCACGTTTACTATTTGATTCTCTAGCCTGGCTCATCGTCATGCTGTGAGAATGTTCTGAGCCCCTTGTTTAAGCATTGAGCTTCAGACACTTCTCTGCTTCCCCTAGAAGGTTGAATTTTATTTTTAAACGTGTAGAATCTTCCAGAAACTAAAAGGACTAACTGGAAAAAAATAAAGTAAAATATAAAAGGACTGATCAAATTCTAGCCAGACTGTAGTCCTGAAAGCAGTCACCTAGTTGGAAAATGCAGATCTGACCTTTAATGGATTTATTTTCTTGTTGAAAGAAAACCAGGGCCCCATCCACATTCTGGAGTTCTATGGGAGGAACCCCTTTCTCTCTGGAGACCAGGCTGCCTAAATCAGTGGGCCTGTGGCAGCTGTGTGGTGGGAAACTACGAATGACTTTTCCGTGACATGTACTTAACTTCCAGAACTCTAGATTTAATTTGACTTAATTTAATTTTTATTTTTGAAATTTTAAATTTAGGGGTTAGGGGTATAGCTCAGTAGACACAGGCCCTGGGTTTGATTCCTTGCACTGTTCCCCTCTCAATATATATGTGTGTGTGTGTATATATATATATATATAAATTTTTTTTTTTTGGATGAGCAAGAAGCAGATGTTTTTAGAGGTTCTTCTGAGATGGGGCATTTTGTGCAGACTTGGGAATCGGAGAGCCAGATAGCCAGTGTCCTTTTCTTCATTTCACAGGAGAGAAAACTGAGGCCCTGGGAGACCCCGCTCCTCACTCTTAGAACCCTGTGGGCCCTGGTGCTAGCCAGTTTGTCCCTGCTGTCCTGTCAGCTAAACTTGGTTTGCTCTGTCTGAAGGTTGGGAAAACGCCTGGAATTTGGGAAGCCAGCCTCACATCCATCCTCGCCAGCGCTGCCGCTGCTGTCTGCCCAGGGGGTTGTCAAGCTGTTGCTTTAGGAACCCGTGCGAACTGGAGCCCTATCTAGCCAGGGTCCTTACTTTTCCTCCCCTCTTCACACTAGGATTTTTTTTTTAATTAGTTTGAGAAATAAGAACCAGCAGTCACTATAGTTTGCTTTGTGCTGTGTGACCCTCGCTGCTGACGGAGGCTGTTAGCTGTGGCCCTGGTGGTGTCCCTGTGCAATGATGTCTGGTAGTTCTTTGTCTCCCCCTTGGTGTGTGCGTCACAGAGATAGTGACATTTTAAACGAGGTCTCTAGGAGGTCGTAAGTGCGACAAAGCTGTCCATCACTGGCTATCCAAGAGTCATGATGTCCGTGAAAGGTGCTTTTAGTGTCCAGTCTCTTCCTGAGGGGGACCCAGGCCATCTTGTGCTCACCTCCTGGCCCCTTGTGTCTGGAGCTGCCTTCCAGAACAGACTCTCGGTACTTTACAGTGTACAGAAACCACAACGTGGAACCTTGAAGGGGAGACATATGTGCCTTTTTAAAACTGATAATGTACCTCTGACTTTTTAACATGCTTCTTGTGGAGTTACTTGGAGGTATGTGAGTTTTGGGGTCATTTTCAAGTCAGTCAGCGTCAGTGGGGAATCCTGTGCTCTGGAGGTAAGGCTCAGCCCTCCATTTCCCCAAGTTCCCTGCTCTGGCATGGGGGTGACCTCTGCATCAGGGCCCTGTGGGAGCTTGAGGTAGAGCAGACTCGATAATGCAGCCCTAAAAGGAGGACTTCATTCAAAGCTATCTTGAAATAACCGGGCTGACTTTCAAATGCGATGAAAACAACAGCTGTTGTTGGAAGCGTGTTCCTGAAACGGAGAGACAAGCACAGCGTCCCCACAGGTCGTCCGCTCGTCCCTGCTGGTCCTGCTCTGCTGCATCTGCTTTCAGACACCAGCGGAAAGAGCCCCGCATTTCAGGACCAGGAGTGCAGCCTGATGGCCTTCACTTTTTACTAAGTTCTTTTCTGAAAGAACCAGTGGAGCCAGGCCTTGAATTGAAAATAGAATTTTCTAAGCACAGCTGAGGTTTGGCAGAGAAGTCAGCTGTGGGCCGGGTTCATCAGCTAACACATTCTAACCCGTGTGGTAAAAGATGACCTTTTATTTTTTTTTAAAAGAACAATAAAATCAAGAGAAACTTGTGTTTGGCTGGTTTGTGGTATGGTCAGTACATGCAGCTTGATGTGTGTGTATTTCCATGTTCGCTCATGTGGTGGTGAAAAATTAACTTTTTTTTTTTAAAAAACAAAGCCACACACACACACACACACACACACACGAGTACCCATTTTTAAAGTTTCTGTTCAAGTCAGCTTTTTAGAAAGGTTTTCAGGATGTTCGCCCATCATTCAAGGTATAGCAGCATTTGGTCATGGGGTTGAGCCTCTTGTTTCTGTGTTTGCTGTGTTCTCATCAGTTTTGCCTGAGTGGGTGTGCAGAATAGTTGGCGTGGAATAGAACCTTTGCAGGGCATGTCTGTCCAAAGCCTTGGAGCTAGATAAGGAGAGGCCCTCTGGCTTGCTCTTAAAGGACCTCATGCTAAGAACGGTTTCTTAACGTTTTTAAGTCTTGTTGAAAAAAAACAACGATGAACTGGGCTTGGTGTCACACATCTGTAATACCCAGCCCTCTGGGAGGCCAAGTCAAGAGGATCACAAATTCAAGCCCAGCCTGGGCAATTTAACAAGACCTTGTCTCAAAATAAAAAGGGCTGGGGGTGTAGGTCAGTGTAAAGGCCCTAGATTCAACCCCGGTACTAGGGAAAACAATGTGGGACAGATTAAATGTAGCCTGCAAATGCTGAAATACTTACTGTCTGGCCATTATAGGGACAGTTTGCTGACCCATGCTAGGCAAGGCATCTTATGTTTTAATTTACAAAATAAAAATCTTGTATTAGTCGTATTATAGATGGAGTATACTTTACCCAAAATGCTTGGAACCAGAACAGCTTTTTGGATTTTTTTTAAATGTTAGCATATGCATAATATGATAACTTGGGATTGTGAGCCAAGTCTAAACACACAATTCATTTATGTTTCATGTATGCCTGATCCACATAATGAAGGTAAATAGTAATTTTAGAGTGTCTGTGTTTTGGCTAGGACTTGTCACGTGAAGTCAGGTTGAAATTTTCCAATTATGGTATCTTATTGGTGGTCAGTAGAGTTTGTGTCTTGGAGCATTTTGGAGTTTTGGGTTAGGGGTGCTCAGTCAATATATGCCAAGTGGATTTGGTTGATGAAGGTGGGCTCCCCTGTCAGGTTCAAGGGCAGAGGCAGCGCCTTGACAGCACGCCTCTCACTCCTTGACCCGCTAGCTGCCTCAGCTGGAGAATCCCCCTCAGACCCTCAGACAGCTGCACTTTTAACATTTTTTATTTTTATTTTTATTTTTTTGAGACTGTGCCGCTATGCAGTTTAGCCTGGACTTCAACTCACTTTGTAACCCAGGCTGACCTCGAACTCCCAGCAATCAGTCCTCCTGCCTCAGCCTCCGGAGTGCTGGGATTACAGGTGTGCACCACAACACACGGCTGCTGCACTTTTCATCTCTGCTCTTTCTCACGCCAGCCATGGGATCTTTGACAATTTTTATCACTCCCCTAGGCCTCGGTTTCTCCATGTTTGAGATAACAACCCTGACTTCATGGGGTCACTGTGAGGATTAAATGGGAATGTCCCTCCCCACTTTTCTTTTGCTCTGCAGAAAGCAGTCCAACAGAAAGCCAACCACATGGTGGTGATTTATAACCTTTTATTAGTGATGGTGTCCATAAGTACAATCAGGGTGCATAGAAGACAGTGCGGCATCCCTGCTCTTAGCCCTTAGAGCAGCATTTCCTTTGTAATTCAGGTGACTACAGAGGCACTTGGTCTGGGTGAACTGTGTGTGTTTCAGGTGTGGCAGCCAGGAGAGGGGAAGAGAATTCTCAAACAAGGGTCTCACTCAAGAAGGGAGGGAGCTGCATGGTAGGGAATGCGTTGTTGGCGAGCAGGGGGTGGTGGCACCCATTTTGGAAACTTTCTCTCCTCTTCTTCATGTAAATGAAGTTGCTGCTGACTGGTTACTGTGGCTGTTTTCTTGAAAATTTCAGCAGGATGCAAGGCTGCCCTTTTCCTGGGATTCTTTCTTTTGGTACCACGTAAACATTGAAATTCACACGCCGGCTACAGGGCAGTCCTTTTATAGTCATTATGAGGGGTGGCAGTGAAATCTGGAATTTGAGAATGAATTTAGACAATGCTAAGTAAAATCTGCTGGGTTTTGTTGGTTTTTGTTGTTTTGGTTTTTTCCCTGTTGGGATGTAAAACTCTAGTGAGTTTATTCACTGGCTTTGGTTCCGTTGAAGTCTGCATCACGAGCGTCCATTTCCTCCTCAGAACCATCTGCATTTTCAATAACTCTTCGTCCTCCTCCAGACCTTCTGGAAGGAACAAATGAGGCCTCGTTTCCTCGCCTGTCGGTTTTAATAAGAAAACATGTGACTGTTTAGTAAAGGACTCTCTGTTGAGGTTGGACTAGATTTCTATAAGGGGCAAAGGCCAAACACAAACACATTCAACACAAATAAGACGTAGCCAGTCAAGTTCAAGGCAACAAATCCTGGCCCATTTTAAGGTATGGTTGGTTATGTTTAATCAACAGAGATGGGGGAATGAGTGGGTTTTTTCCAGGCAAGATTATCTACTTTAATACATTCACGTTAGGGTCATAATTTGTATTTTGCTGCTGGGCAGCTTGAACACCGGTGCACATGGTATGTGCATGACTGTCTCTTCAGGTGCCTTTTTATTAGTAGTAAAAAGACCAATAAAAGTGACTAGATTCATTTGTACCACCAGGGGTACAAGCTGCCCGATGGGATACTTGGGTATGTACTACCACAGGTTCAAGCTGTGGGGAACATGTTAAAAAAAAGAAAAAAGAAAAAAAAACCTGAGGCTGGGAGTGTAGCTTGGTGGTGGAATGCTTGCCTAGCATGTGCAAGGTCGAAAGTTTAATCCCCAGCACCATCCCCACACACAGTCTGGCTTGGTCATTTGATTACTTCTGGTCTGTTATGGCCTTGGGAGTTTGGAACAGGAGACAAAAGTGTAAAGGTAGGGGTAGTGCACACCCATGTTTGTATTCAGGAGAGCAAGCATGCTGTGTTGTTGGTCTCAGGAAAAATGGGGAGGGCTGAGGTTTATAGGAAGGTTTGAAAATGGACAAGGGCACCATTGAGAGGGATAGAGATGATGGACACAGAAGGACTGTTCTGAGGCTTCTTGGTTGAAGCTGGTTCCTGTTGATTGGTTTTTCTCTCCCTGTGGTGTGCACTGTGCATGGCATATACATAGGTGCTCAGTGGATCTGTGCTGGAAGAATGAGTTCTACATGTTATTCAAGGTCAGTGCTAACTCTGCCTCTCTCTGCCCCTGTGGTGCTCATCTCCACTTTGTTCTGGGACTGCCACATGCCTTCTGCTGGTTATCATCTAGCAGATCATATGAAGAGAGGGGTGGACAGATGGGGAAATCAGACTCACTTGTAATTAATCTTTGCTGTTCGATAGACATGCTTAAGTGTATTTTCAACGATTGCAACAAATGATGGTATTACAACCAGTGATGGCCCTGTTGAGCCTGATCAGATGACAGGTCTCAACTCACTTTAGGACATTAAGAAGAAAGCAGACTTCTGACAACAAAAGCGCCCGGCTCACCATACACAGGCTGGATGGAAAAGCCACAAAGGCGAGTCCAGACTGCTGACCCCTTCTTTAGTCCAAAGAAACAATCCAGACAGGTAAGATGGCGGCATAAGCAAGGCTCAGAGATTCATGATCGCTGAGGAGAATCCCCATGTGAGCCTTTTGGGCTTCGCAAGGTACAGCGATCAGGAATAAATACTTAAAGTCATGGCCAATTCCAATTCAAGCTTTACAGGGACATTTCTAGACATCCCACCCTATAAGAGAATCAGCTGTCCCCACCTCTCTAGTAGTGACCCTTCTACCACTGCCTGTCTCCCCTTTTTCACTGGGTTAGAGAGAAGGTCCCAGAGGTCAAGGCCGAGAAGTGAGCATCACGACATGTGGACTGTTGCCCCACACCTACATCCTTTCCTTGGTGCATCTGGCCTCCAGGACCATGTGCCATAGGCTAGCCTGGAGCTGGGAACTGGACCTAACTGTGCTTTAAGGCTCAGGCACTCTCCTTTACTTCGAAGGAGAGCCAGCATTTGCTAATCAGAAGAGTTAAGGGATCAGTTTGCCCCTTGACCTCAGAAGTAGCCTGGGCCCTGGGTCAGTGAGCTCTCTGCTTGGCTGGCCTCTGCAAGGCAGTCCCTTCTGGTTCATGTGTCTTTATTGGAAGAACTAGTTTCAAATGCTAGACAAAGCTTAACACTGACCACCTCTGTTTTAGGAAGTAAGAGACCCTCTGCAGATTCTCTTAGAGTCTGATCCTGGAAAACTGGGGTTCTTGTCAAGCATTGTTGACAGATGAGACTTCCAAACTCAGAGCCCCAGCTACTTGAAGGGACTTGCTTCCTGCACTGAATCTAGCTCTAGAAGCTGCCACCCTCTGAGACATCTAATGTCCAAAGACTCATCCACTCTATCCCACACAATCTACACAACACTTTTTGCAAGACCTCACCCAGCTTTAAGTATTTGATAGCAATAGCAGAGCTGAGATTCTCCAAAAGAGAAGATGGATACAAGCAAGAGTTTGTTTGACCACTCAGTGGGGAGTGACAGAACTCCTGGCATCCATTGGCTAACTTTACCATGTGAAAAAGTTGTAAAAGTCCCAGAGAAGTAGAGGCCTCTGTGTTGTCTGGAGAGGGGCTCCATATGCTTCCCTAGGGACTGGGACATGTACTCCCCAGTCCTTGAACACATGCATGCTGTGAGGTCTCTAAAAAACACTGCAGATTGTACCTGGCTTGGTGGCAACCAGTTCCCACCCTGGTGCAAAGAAAAAAGCGAGTAGCAAAACTGTGCTTCAGCCCCATGAAGCCGGCATCTGAGCGTGGCAGTGAGAGTTCATGTCTTTTGTAGACAATGCATGACAGTTTAACTGTGAGAGGAAAAATGTCTGGCTGTGGTCACCTTGAACCTGTGTTGTTATTCCTGATTGGTGACCCAGACCAGCCCAATGGAAGCCACGTCCATTCTCAAGGGATGTGCCCAGGGTGTGGACTGTCGTATACAGGGGGTGTGTTTGCCATACAGTGGGGGGTGGGGTGGGGGACATTGTTGCTGAGTATCCTCAGCTTGAGTGACTCTCAACACACAGGTAAGAAAAAGTAAGTGACACTACACCTAAAAGTCTCATTCAAGCATGATGATAAGGCCAGGGTAGATGCCACATCACCTGCCAAGCACTGCCCAGAGAGGGGGAAGGGAAATGGCTCAGGAGATGAGGTCTACTTGTCACTTTTGTGTTTGTTTTGATAAGACAGTTTTATCCAAGATACCCATCTTTTCAGGTTTTATAGGAATCTCACAGACATTTGCAAAGACTAAATAAGGGAGGGTATGGGTGGGGGCGCTGGGCAGAAAGGAAACAGCGCGACACATAGGAGCTGCGAAGCCAGAGGCATGATACCTGGTGGGTCATTGCGAGGTTTCCTGTGGGGGGGGCCCTCTGAAATAGAGAGAGAGTCCCGGGTGGTTACCATCAGCAGACCAGAAGGAACCAGGTTAAGTACATCTCATCATTAAAGGCATTGGCTTCAATTAGATGACAGATTCTTTAAGTCAACCGTGCAGTGAAACTCTTGAGGGCACCAGAACATTGGGAGAGGCTGGCACCTCAGGGAGAAGCAGCGTTTTTAACTGGAAAGGAAACTTGTGTCCCTCAGAAGTTGCTTGAAATCTATAAAGCCTGTCACTGCATACCTGCTTAGGAAGTAAGCTAGTCTGGGAGACTAGCCTGGGACCTGGCCATCCTGGGCAGAGGACCTGTGCAGCATCAAACCTGATTGCTACCTGGTCTTTTCTAGCTTTGGTGCCTCTAATGTGAAAGTAGCTTTTGCAGCCTGGATTGGAGCCAGGTAGCAAAACGGCAAATGATGGGACGTGGATGAGACTCAAAGAGGGCTTGGGTTGAGGTTTGTGTGGCTGATAAAACTGGATTCCTGTAAAGTCATTTTCTGAGGAGCTGGCTGGGCTTACTGCTCTCACCAAAGCTCTGGTGCCCAATTTTATGCCATAGTACACCCAGAAGACCAAAGCTGGGGAGGTGTGACACTTCAGCCTCTTCCACATGTGTGCGTCCTGGCCTGTCTGGACTAAGGACGATGTTCAACATTGGCTAAGAACCATTGAGGGATGTTCAACATTGGCTAAGAACCATTGAGCTTGAGAAAAGTGAGCAGACACAGCATGGGTACATAGCTGGGGTGGCTATACCCTATCACCAGGGGCACCGGAGCCTCCAGTTGCCTACAGAGTGCATTTGGGGGTCTTCCTGAATTCTCAACCTTGGGAGCTGCAACTCAGCTCCTGCTGTCCCCTGAGAAGTTGGGTCTTGTTTCCTTCCATCACGAAGGGAACAGGGCTCCTCCTCACAGCCTTGACACCCTGAACCAGGTACTCCTTCTCTTAAAGGTCCTGGCCTCTGCCCTGCTCTTGTGAAGCGGTTCCCAAATGCTGGAGTTGATATCCCAGGTGCTGGCTGCAGTGCACGTCACCAAATGAATGAACTGCCTGTGAGAAAGGTGCTCCCTTTCCTAGTGAGATGCCATCAGAGTGTCTGTCTGATGCTGGGGTGTGCTGTTGCTCCCTTTTAAACTGAGAAGCCGGTGTTAGTCCTCAGTCTGTGGCCACAGTACAGTAGCGAGAGCTCAACATTGCTGTAACATCACTGTAGTATTCAACTGCATTGTGACCTGTAGGTGGTGTTGGTTTAAAAATAATAGGAGAGTTGTTTTATTTGTAAGTGGATAAATCATGATTAAATATTTGAAAGATAAAGTCCTTTGCAGGCATTAAGGGGTCAACGCAAATGACAAAGGTGGTGTGACAATGAAGCTAGACACACATCCTCTATGCTCAGTGACTGAAGGTTTTCTGCATGACCAGTGCTGTCCTATACAAGGGGGATGCACACACAAAACCTGTGCCCATGGCAGTTGCAGGCTGAGAGGGAGGCAGACCATTAGATAAAATAATCAGTAGGTGACATGGCAAAAGTAGTAAGGGAGAGTGAGAATCCAGGGAATGAGCGTGGACATTTTAGACCGTGTGACTTTCCAGTAAGGACGAAGGGAGGGAAAGAGGGAGCCCACTGCAGAGAGCTGGTGGAAGAACATTTTGGCAGAGTGGGCATCAATGCAGATGCAGTGAGGCAGTGTGTGAAGTCAGAGGGTAATTTTTAAGGCAGTGAGCAAAGATCAAACATCATAAAGACATAACTTTGGCTCTGAGTAAAGGAAGCATTACACAGAATCCCTCTTGGTACTATGTTGACTTCAAATTGTAAGAGGCCAGGTGGAAGCCAGAGGCCCATGAGGAAGCTGTGAAAGTCATCAAGATGAGGAAAGATGGTGGCTCAGACCCAGGTGGCAAAAAATTGAATTCTTGAAATGCATTATTTTTAAAGGTAGTTGAGCAGTTTTTCCAACAGATTAGATGTGGGAATGCAATGGGGAGGGGAGAAAAACAGAATGGCCAGAGGTTTACAGTGCATGTTCATGGCAGTTTCATCACTCCAGTCTGAGCTGGGGGAGGGGGTGAAGCGCTATGACTGGGGTCTGGGGCATGGGAGTCCTGAGCTGCCTCTGGATGTCCAGGTGGGAAGGTCAGATGCAGCTGGGGGCCTGGGAGGATGTCAACTGGGAGATAATTATTCACTGAAGATGGAATCCTAAAGCCACAAGACTGGCTGTGGTCACTGAGGGAAGTAGAGAGAGAGAAGCAAGATAGTGGCCAGTGGTTAGTGGGTTTTGAGATGGAGAAAGATAGCCAGCAAGCAGGGAGGGTGACCAGGGAGGAAGGGCGGGGGCTGGGAAGCCCAGGGAAGAAGATGGACACTGGACTTTTGGGCTTTACCTGTCAACCCCACTACTGTGGAGTCGGGTGAGGAGTGGATGCAGCCATGGCAAGGCCTTAGGCAGTGGGTGCCAGGCAGTGGGTGCCAACTCCTGGAGTTGGTGGAAGGGTGGGTGCCGGGGAGATGGGGTGAGAGGTGTTTCCAGTTGATGGAATAACTCGGTCAGAGGGAGATGTGCCAAAGGAGCAAAGGGGCCTCTGAGCAGCCACCTGAGCAAATAAGAGGGGAGTAGCTGACATAGGTGCTGGCAAGGACAGGAAATGAGCACAGATGTCAGGACGGGTGGATGGGGAAGTGGGAAGAATTTCATGATCAGTTCTCATTTTCAGTTAAACAGGAAGTAGGATCGTCAGCCAAGAGAGGTGGTGGTAATAGGTACATGGAGATCGTAAGAGTATGACAAGAGGGAGGCTGTGGGCTGAGGCCTGCTAGGTATTAGGGTGGGCATGGTGTGGGTAGTCTGCTTTTCTAGTGCCCCTTTGTGCTGTGCAGTACATGAAGGTTTAGCTTGGCCTGTGCTTCAACCAAGTGAGTCCAGCGAAGCATGAGGGGGGACCTAGGTGCTGGTGGAGTGTGAGAAATCAGTGATTATATGGGTGACCATGGGCCTGAAGCTGGGTCTGGGGTCGGTGGGGGCTGTGACAGAGCACATCAGTGGGGTAAAAGTCCCAAGAAGACAAAACCAGAGAAAGGTGGCTGTGGATGGCAAGGTGCTTGATGGTGGAATCACAGGGGCTGAGAGGTCACTTGTCACACCTGAGGGCGCGGCCAGATCATACAGAGGTTCAAGGAACCAGAGGCTGAAGGCCACTAGGATGCTGAAATCACAAGATCTTGTGGCCTGGGAAAGACAGGAAACCTAGACCCAAAATCTTCAGGGAGCCAAGTAGGGCCGACAGGTTGAGCAGGAAGCTGTCTGTACGGCAGGAGGGGGCCCTGCCATCCTCAGACCTCCGGTAGGGCAGGCAACAGCTCACTCAGTGAGGACAGTGTCACTCAAGGCTGTGGTGCCCCGGGGCATATCTACGTCCTCAGGACATGGTTTTGGTTGTCCCATTCCCAGCTAGATGGTGCTAAAGACCCTGCCATACACAAGAAGGCCCCTCAGCAGGGGAACATCTGGCCCCAAAAGTCAGTAATGCTGAGAATGAGAAGCTGAGGTCCAGAAAGAAGATGCAGACAATGTTCTGAAAAGGGGGCTTGTACTTGTGGCGAATGCAATGAAGAAAAGGTTTTAGGGGTCTGGGTGCTTCTCCACGTGGAGCGGGGAGGAGACAGCTGTTAGAGGAGATGGAAGGAGCACCTAGAGGCTGCAGCCAGGTCTGATCCTGACCCACCTGGGGGCACCACACTAGTGCTAGAACGGGAAGAAACCCTGGAAGGAGGCCAGAGCTCTGGGAGCCGATTTGTTGGCAGTGGTCTGTGGGTGTGGGGCAAGCACGACAGGCCAGCAAAGCCCTGGTGCTCCCGGCTGCCCCTCACCTGAGCTTGCTCTTGAGCGCGGTCACCTCTCGGCCCATGGCCTCATTGCTCTCAGTGGCTTCATCCAGCTCCCGCTGCAGCTTCCTGCGGTTGGCGTTGATGCGCTGGGACTCCTCCTCCGCCTCCTCCAGCTGCCTTTTGAGCTGCTTGACTCTGGCGTTTCCTTTCTCCGCCTGGCAAGGAGAGGGCAGAGGGTGAGGACTGCCTCGGGGCTGTGGGGCAGGGAGGGTGGTTGCCAGCCTACCTGCTCTTTGTACTGCTCGGCCATCTTGCGCTCATCCTCCACCTGCAGCAAGGCTTCCTTGAGCTTCTTGTCCTTCTGCTTCAGTGACTTGGCAGCTGCCTGTTTTTCTCTGCACAGGGTGGGAAAAGGCAGGCAGTTTCAGAGGGAGTTGCTCCCTTTGCAGTGTGTCACCAGGCACAGCAACACGCCCTCTGCGAGCACTTTTTCTTGCAAATTAGGACTCAGATCAAGACTCATGCCGAGGAATAGCCAGATGGAAGGACAGTATTTGACTGTGAAAGGCAATGAGATGCCAAGGTGTACTACAACCTGGACAAGCCTGGGAACACCTTACTGCAAGGAAGGTGCCACATATTACAAAAGGCCACATGGCATAGGATTCCCTGTACCTATGGGTGATGGGAAAACCCTGAGAGGGTCGTGGCTAAAGGGCAGGGAAGTTTCTTTTTGAGGTGACAAAACATCCTAAAGTTAACCGTGGGTTGTCATTTCATATGTCTGCAAATATACTAGAAGCCACTGAACTGTACACTTCCAATCAATGAATTGCCAGCTGTGTGAATTATCAATAAAGCTGCTACCCCAAAAAGGTCAGAATACTTAGTCATCAGTGTGCTGTGACCTTGTACCTGCATTGCACCTGTAGTCAACATGAGATGCCTTGCTGTGTTTGTGGGCTGAGTGGTTTGGTGTTTGGACTCCTATATACCTCTTGGTAGGAATTCCCTGTAGACGGAGGTTAGTAACACCCTCATGTGCTCCTGGGCCCACCACGATGCTGCATGTTCAGTGCCTGCTCTAGGCCAGGCACACAGCCCTTTCTGTGTCTCCATCCTCTCCCCACCACAAACCTGCAGTATAAACACCTCTAAACTTATTTTTTGGCAAGGCAGAACTGACACTCAGGTTACCCAGCTTTCCCAGTGTCCCCTTCTGTTCCCTGACGAGCAACCTGGGGGAAGGGGAGGGACTCTAGCCTTCCTGTACCTGGCCTCCTGCTCGACCTGCTCCTCCAGCTGTGCAATCTTAGCCTCTAGTGCTGCGATGGTAGACTTGAACTTGGACTTCACTGCCCCCTCCATCTCCTGTAGCTTGCTGCGGAGCTCCTTGTTCTGCCTTTCCAGCTGCTGCCGTGCACTCTCATTCTTCTGAGCCGTGCTGCGCTCCGTCGCCAGCTCATTGCTGAGCTGCTCAGCCTGGGAGGTGAGGGTGTAAGTCATGAGGTGGAAAAGCACAGGAGCCAGGGAAGTGCCTGGAGGCCATAGCCCTTCACCTGCCATCTCCAGTGTAGGTTGGAGTCCTTGGGCCAAGACACATGCCCTCCTCTCTCTACTTTATGCAACCCACTCCTGGGAAGCCTAAGACTCAGCTCATGATCCACCTCTTCCAGAAGTGTCCCCTGCCAATGAGGCTGAGTAATGGGCTGACTTGTGTCTATTCTAGACACCTCACACAATTGTCCCTGAGTGCATTATGGTAGACACTCTGTAGTATTTTCAGTTGGCAGTGCAGTGAGGGCTCACTGATGTGGCCAATGCTTGGGACTAGAGAAGAAGCAGTGAAAGAGCAATGCCAGTGCCCTTCTTCAGATGCATGTCATTATGTGGAAAGAGCCAGACAAGTGCTGGCCAATGAAGATGACTGTGTGGGCTGGTGCAAGGAGTCCTGAAAATGCAGGCAAGACTACTGGAGACGGGGAGGAAGGAGCCTAGGATTCTATTGTCAGGTTTCACCCTCTGCACCCCTGTGCTGGGCTGGCACACAGAAGGCTTGTGATGTATGTCACTAAACCAGTGCAGGACTTGGGACTGAGACCTGTTCCAGGATAGAGCCAAGGCACTGTGCTCCTCTGGTACTGGGAGCATGGCCCTGGTGGTCTTGTCCTGCTGTGGTCTTGTGTCCCCATGTGTGACCTGAGTGCAGGGTTCACATGCTGGCCAATGGTCCTCCACTTAAGAGGAAGAAACAGTGACCTGAAGCTAAATAGAGGTAGAAAAAATAGAAGACTGTCACCTGACCTGACCCCTTCCCCCTGCTTCCTGGAGCCTTCTGTGCTGACTTACCTAGCTCGGGGAGCTGTCCTCCCCATCTGCCCTCACCTTAAGCTCAGGGTGTCACACACCTGCTGCGTGGCCTTGCGGACCCGGTCGCTCATAGCCTCCATGTTGCCCTGTTCTTCCTCCAGCTCCTCCTCCAGCTGGGCGATTCGGGCCTCCAGGCGCCGCTTCTCATCTTGCAGTGTGTTCCTGAGGAGACAGATACCATGGGGTCCAGTACCCTTGCCTTGGCTTAGAAGTGCCTCTTGCTGGAGGAGTTATGCCTTGTGGTTGCCCTTTTTCCTCTAACTGGGAAAATTGAGGCTCAGAGAAGGTTAGACACTAATCCAAGATTGCTGGTTAGAAAGTGGGGAGCCAGGACTTGTACCTGGGCTTGTGTCAGCCACACTACTAATTCAAAATGAACAAAACTGACCATAGCCCAGTTAAGGTCATGGAAAATCCAGGGGAAAACCCGTCCACCACCATGGGTCTGTCCCACTGAAGCTCAGAGTACTTGGTCATCCTCAGCATTAGAAGGGGTCCAGGGCACTCCTATGAGCTGTGTTCCCCATGCTCTGCACCCTATACCTTCCTGATAAGCTGCTGGCCAGCTCCTCGGCCAGCTCCTCCTTCTCCAGGTCAGCCTGCTTGCGTGCCCTCTCAGCTGCTGCGAGATCCTGCAGAAGCAGCAGGGAAGAAAGCTGTCATCAGCTGGGGATGGACCCAGCCCCTGCCCCCAAGAAGCCACCTGTTCCTGTCGTCTAAGCCCTCCACAGTCTCTGTGGCACCTTGAAATGCAAATTTCTGCTCTGGGCTCACGAAGCCTCCCACATACATCTGAGGAGAGATGGGCCCGCCCATCTGGGATCCTGGCTGAGGGGGGGAAGTCAGGATGCACAGGATGCACAGGCCTGTGCCCCAGCAGGCTGTCCCAGCGGGAGGAACCCTTTACCTCCTGGAGCTGCATGAGATCGGCCTCCAGGCTCTTGGCTTTCTTCTCATTTTCTTTGGCAGTGGCAAAGATCTCATCTCTGGAGGCACGGGCATCTTCTAGCTCTCTCTGGAAGTCCTTCATCTGAGCCTGAGAGAGTCAATGGAGGGACAAACCAAAATGTCCTTACTCGACTTGGTTCTACTGGCAGACACCTCTGCATGCCTGGCCGTCGCCCCTTCTGTTAGCCAGAGAGCTGCCTGGTGTGTGGCTCTGTCCTGTCTCCGGTGGTTGGGGTCACCATGCTGCCAGGGCTCAGCAGAGCTAAGAAGCTGAGCTCCTAGTATGATCTGAAGGTAGTGGCCACATTCCTGACTGCAGTATCCCACTCAGGAAATAGTCACCCAAAGTTATGTGGTGGTGGAAAGTCACCTGACAACTGGCACCCAAGACAGAGGCAGGCCTGCTTCTTGGAGCCTTGTGCACTGACTTACCTGATCTTGGGGAGTAGTCCGCTCCCCTTTACCAGAGCCCTGAACTCAGGGTGTCACCTACCTGCAGTTTTCGAAGCTGCTTGATGGCTTCCTCCCTGCCCTTGATAGCCGAGTCAGCCTGAAGCTCCAGGTCTTTCAGGTCCCCTTCCAACTTCTTCTTGGCTGCTGTTGCCAGGGCACGCTGCTTTCGCTCATCCTCCAGTTCCGTCTCATACTCGTGAAGCTGAATGAGGAAGAGTTGTGTGCTGCCTGGTACCCCTTGGAGGCCGTGACTCTGCTCCCAGGGATTCACAGTCCTTCCCAACACTGCCGGTGTATGGATTTGTCCTCTAGGTTGCCATGAGCATACAGCCTCCATGGAGCCCATAGGCAGTGGTGGAGAAGGGGAGTGGGCCTCCCACCTCCTGTCTCCTGCCTTCCCCAACTTTACCTGCCTCTGCAGCTGCCGCCTCTTTTCCTCGTTCTGCTCATCCCGGGCTTGGAGATCCCGCTCAAACTGGCCCTTGAGCGCCTGCATGTTGACCTCCAGCCGCAGTTTGGCATCTTCGGTGGCCTGCAGCTCATCCTCCAGCTCTTCCAGCTGAGTCTTCATCTCCTCCATCTGGGTCTCTAGGGCCCGCTTGGACTTCTCCAGCTCATGCACCTGGCAGGCAGAGTCTTTACTGAAGTGAGGCCAGAGCCCAGAGAACTAGCAGCAGCTCATCAGGACAGAGAAGTGGTCTTGCGTGTCCAGCAAGATGGACAACCAGGGACTGAGATGGCCCCTGAGAGCTCAGAGGCAGCCCCTCCCACACCCGCCCCAGCCAGACGACCTGTCTTCCTGTCCGGGGGACAGCTCACTGGCAACGCGACTGAGCCCGCCTCTCAGGCTGATCCCCTGTGCAGAGGCTGGCTGCTGAGCAGACAGCAGCAGGGCACTTACGTTCTTGCCCACATCGTCCTTTGAGCTGACCAGGTCTTCCATCTCGGCTTTGAGCATTTTGTTTGTCCTCTCGAGCTCCTCTTTGGCTTCCAGGGCCTCCTCGAGAGCCCTGGCCAGGGACAAGGCCTTGGTTTCCTTCTCCCTGGCTTCCGCCTCAGCTCGGTCCCTCTCATCCGCATATTTGGAAGAGATGTTCTTCTCCTCAGCTAACAACTGCAACGTAACAGAAGGCTTTTAGCAGTGCCCCTGCAGATCCAAGGCTTGGTCTCAATCGCAGACATGAGAAAAAAGCACCGTGCACTACTGCAAGTACCCTGGTGCCGCTGGAGGTATTTTAGATGCTTCCAGAAGTCATTTGAAGTCACACTTGCTTTCTCACTTTTGGATCATGCTGGTGATGTTAGAACACAGAACATCCTGCTGCTAAGGGTGAGATGACACTGAATCCTACTCAAAGTCAGCAGTTTTTGGTTGACTCATGGGCACAAGTAGCTATCCTGAAATGCCTCTGAGCCACATGAGGTAGGGAAACGGGGAGTATGTATGGACTTGCAAACACTTCTCCCTCTGCTTGAGAAGCACCTCGGAGAACATTTCATCCTGAAGGTCATCTTGTTTTTAGAGAGCTAGATAGTATGTTCTAGCTTGCAGGACCCCAAAACCAGGCTTTCAGGCTTTAGCAAAGACCTGTCAATAACAGGAACCTCCAAAGCAGCACAGTCAACAGAAAAACCCAGTGCAATATGTGTAAGAATAAAAGCAAGGTCAGACCTCCATGGATAGTGAAGCAAGGGGGAGAAGCTGACAGCCCAGGGAGGGCGACTGTCAGGAAAGGGAAGAATTGGGTGTCTGGAGCCCAGCATGCAGAGGCCAGGGGGAGCTGAAAGCCACCTGTGCCTGTGCCTATGCCTTTGACCTCATGATACAATCTAAACTTGATTTTTAGAATAACTCAGAGTCGCTTATGAACTAAATGGGTAATAGCCATTAGAAGTTAGTAGTTAGGTTTTGGGGTATGCATTTGTGCGCATTGATCAGAACCCTGAGCATACCTTTAAGATTTGTGCATTTTATCATATGTAAATTTTACTTCAAAAGAAGCAGTTATTTTTTAAAATGAACTCAAGTTAACCAGCAGTGCTGAGGTGTTGAGTGAAAAATATACACCCAGAAGAGAAAACTGCACTCAAAAGAGAAAAAAAATCATGACTGACAGAATGCATATGTGATAAAGTGAGCACAGTAAAATGTTAGTGGCTGAACCTAGGTGGTGGCGCTACAGGTGTTGACTGTATTGCTTTCCATGCTGTTGTCAAATTTCACCCAATGAGATGTTAGGGGAAAGTGGTAGGTAGTAAAGACCATAAGCTTTGAATTACTTGAGAAACTCAATAGATGTTCCATGAATACTCATTGAGTGAATAAAATAAATGAGCCTCACTCCTTATCAGGACTGGAAGCTAAGATATCACTATATTCGTAATGGCCTTCATGGTGCTTGTACCTAGAAAAGTCACTGTCATCAAGGCTTCTAACAGTGTCCTCACTCTGGTCTAGCAGCGCTCTCTTGACAGCCTTCCACTGCTTCCAGCAACGTGGGCATGGGATGCAGATGCCCAGCTGCCACTCCTGGGGCCATGCAGTCCTAAGGCCCCACTGTCTGAGGACAGAGCGGAGCACACTATCATCCCTACCTGATCAAACTTCTTCTGCTTCTTCTCCAGGTTGGACACCAGTTGCCGCTGGTTGTCCAAATCGACGACCAGGTCATCCAGCTCCTGCTGAAGCCTGTTCTTGGTCTTTTCCAGTTTGTCATAAGCAGCTGCCTTCTCCTCATATTGCTGGGTAAGGCCCTCAATTTCCTTCTGGAACCTCTTCTTCCCTTCCTCCATGGCTTCTACGGTGCTCGTCAAATCCTGTAGTTTCTTCTTTGAGTCGGAGAGCTGAAAGCAGTGGCCAAGATCGGGTAAGAAGAGGGCTCTAAGCAGCTCCTAACCTTTGCCCACAAGACCCTTCTTCTCACTGAAGAAATCTGACAGCAGGGGTGCTGGCAAGCCAAGCAACATGCACCACTGCTCAACCACAAACAAAACTCTAGGCCTAGAAGAGGAGGACGCATGACCTAAGCAGACACATGCAGGGACCTGGATATTGAGGGTGGAGATGTGGCGCTCCAGGTTCTGCTTAGCCTCCATCTCCTCATCCAGTTGGTCCTGCAGGCTGTTCCTCTCATCCTCCAGCTGGCGCAGCTTGGTGGACACATTTAGCTTTTGCCGAGTTTCTTCTTGAAGCAGCTCCTACAAAGAGTGGACACAGAGGAAGGTCGCACCCAGAGGACGGTCACACCCCAGATCCACCTAGCTGATATGGTACCACACTCACCTGAGTGTCCTGGAGCTGGGACCCAAGGGACGCCACATCCTTGGCCAGTTTGATGGCCTTGCCCTCCGCCTCGTTGAGCATGCCTGTGACGCTCTCCACTTCATTCTGAGGGTGCCGAGACACCAGTTAGTCAAAACTTCTAGAACAAGATCCTCAGTAAGCAAGAGGAGCCCTTTTTACTCAAAACACATCATGTGTCTCATTGGATAGGACTTATGAGACCCAGAGATTGAGAAAAAGTCCATGTGGTATCAGGAACTCTGTGGCTCTCAGAGGAACCCATCAGGCCAGCTGGGTTTCCTGGCCCAAGAACATGTGAGAGACCCAAACTGTATTGACTGGAACCTGATCCCACTAACTGGATTCTGGATCCCTGCCAAAGTTGGAAAGATGAAACAAGTCTGAAAGTCCACATGCTGAGAGACCCTCTGCCTTCTACTCCCAACCTTGGTGTCTCCAACCAGGTTCTCTGAAGATATCACCTGCTACTCTGCTCTTCCATTTCCATGGAGGATGTAAATGACCTCAACTCTGCTCTTTAGGACATGGCTTATCAAAGGGGAGCAAAATCCCTACACTTGACTGCATGTAGGGAAAAAAGGCATAATCATCTCCCCATACCGAGCTATAAGCACATTAAATGCTGATCAAACTTCTGGTCATTTCTCATGAATGAAAACTTAGACCAAATATGTCTTCAAAGCTAAAGACCAAAGACGAACATATTATGTCATTTAAAAACCCTTAGATGTTTGCTTGGCAGAGCAAAGCCAAGCAAACATTTAATGGGCCTTGAAGGCCTTGCAGTATCTGGCCACAGTTCACCTCTCCTGTCTCACCCTGTACATGTTTCTCCTTCCAGCTCTCTTGGCTTTCTTCAATCTGGATTGTCCCACTTACCACTAGACATCTGCACTGTCCCCCCTGCCTGGCCAAGTTACTGTCCAAGGTTAGTCCTCCCAAGTGAAGCCTTTTCTGAACCCTCTCCTGAGCTGGGCCTCCTTGTTACGGCTGCAGTACAGTCTGCCTCTCCTTCCAGTGTAATTTTACATCCATGTGTGGTTATGTCTCCCCAACCCTGCTGGGCTGGAGTTCTCCTGGGCTAATGTCTGTCTTTGCTGTTGCATCTCAGGATTAAGCACAGTGCCTGGCATACAGCAGGTACTCATTAAATATTTTCAGTTGATGATGGTTTTTGAAAAGATTAAGCTGAGCAGGGAAGCATGTAACTAGAAGAAGTTCCCTGGGTGGTGGCCTGCGGGACCTCACTTGGTCTTGAGGGTCCTCTTCCTATAGAGCAGGAAGTCCTAGGAGGATACCATGCTGCCCCTCACCTGTAGCTTGTGGACTTTGTCGTTGAGCTCGACCCGAATCCGCTCCCCATCACTGCACTTGGACTGCAGATCCTGCAGCTGCACCTCCAGCTTCTTCTTCTTGTGCTCCACCTCCTGCTTTGCCTGGCCCAGGACCCGCAGCTCTCCGGCCAGTTCTGCATTCTCCTTCTCCAGTGTCTGCTTGGTTTTGTCCAGGTTCGCCTTGGCCTGGCGAAGCGAGCAAGGCAGGGTGTGGGAGTGTGTTTGCAGCAGGGCCAGGGCCACCCGAGCATCTTCCTCCTTCCCCTGCCCTCCCTCAGATAGGTCCCCAGGACAATGCTCCTTTCCACAGGGGAAGGACGTGGCAACAAGAGTTTTAGGATTCTGTTTTTCCCAAAGCTGAGGTTGCAAACTGGCCTCCCACCAGCTGTGTCCCACCTGCTGTCGTCACCCATCAGAGCCATTCAGTACTTTTTTAAAAAAAACTGGTTGCCAGTATTTTAATTAATTTTACATAAAGTCAGGACTCGCAGCTTCTCTTTTGAAAAACCTAATGTTCTATGTCATAACTGGTGGTGGCTACACAGATATACATGTTTGTCAAAATTCATTGAGCTGCAGACTTAAAATTGATGAATTTAACTATACATACCTCAACCATTCTTTCAAAAAGCAAACTAAATATCTAGAAACAGGAATCTTGGCTTCCTCCAAGGCAAAAATCAGCTGGGTCTAAGCATGGCTGGCCCAACAGATGGGACGGCAGTGCTGTATTTGGCTCCAGTCCCCACCACTCCCTACGGTCTTTCACATTTGTCAGCAGATTTAGTTTCTGTGATGCATCTAACCAGCTCGTATAGGCACGTGCATTGCTCTAAGGAAAAAAGTGGGGGCAAACACAGAAGAGAGAAGCGGGCTTCTCGTAGAGCCACAGGAAGAAGAAAATGAGTGAGAAGCGTGTGGGTCCTGGGATCAGAAATCTGCACAGTTCTGACAGCTCGCCCCAGGTCTGGGCAGCATGCGGGCGGCCACAGAGGGTATTTACTCTGCCTGACACTGAGTGGGAGCTGCTGGGACAAAGTGACTCTTAGGATTCATAGTACAGATTGATAGGCAAGGGCCTTGGGGGATGTAGTATCCCCAAAAACCTTTGCCTAGCCTGAGACCTCAGGACTGTGGCAAACTGCATATGCGTAAGAGGGGCCCACGTAGGACTGTTGTTAAAAGGTTCTCCAACAAGCTTAGGGCCCAGGGTTCTCAGCCAGACCCGAGCCTGTCAGAGCCCAGGTGCAGTCCTCTGCTCCCTGAGCCTACGATGGGCAGAGGTTCTCAGCCTCAGTGTGCTCCTTGCCTGTCACAAACTGTCTGCGGTGGCCTCGACCAGGGGAGCTCTTCCAAAGAGGCCTGGTGACAAATGCAGGGTGACTTCTTGTCCTGCTTGTATCTAATGACATTCAGCTGGGGATCATCAGCTCTCCTGTACTGAGCCCCAGTCTTCCCACAGGAAAGTGAAAAGGAACAGGTGTGCTTCCATAGTGCCCTGGAGGCTAACCATTTCAGTAGCCCAGTTGGGTTCGAATCATATAGAAGTTTAATGAGCAAAAATGCCACTTTGTAACATAGAAAAAGGAAGCCATTTGAAAACAGAAGTATGCCATAAATCTAACAAAATGTTTTTGTCCAAAATATGTACAGAATCAACAGAAGGCATAAGGCTAGTATTCAGAGTCCACATGATGAGTAATAAAAGGACCTGAGGACTCTGAACAAGTGTCCATTTGCTCACTTGGAAGTGAGGCTGGGCTCAGTTTTGGATAGCACTTTTCCAAGAGTGGGCCCAAGACCCCTTCCCAGCAGGAGAGGCTTCGAAATTGTACTTGAACAAGGGCCACAGGTGAATGTAAATGTGTTCGTGTTTGTAAGGCGCTCAGGACCGGACCTGGCACGCGATAAGCGACTACACAAAGGATTCTTATTTTAATGCAAAGGTTGAGATTCCAACAGAAGAGGGGGTAAGCCAGCACCCAGAAAGGGCTCGGGGAGCCACCTCTTGGAAGAATGTTCACCGGAAGTAGTGATGAGAACCACTGCAAACGCTCAACAACTTTTAGGTAATTGTATACCTGTTTAACCCAGCTGAGCCACAATCCCACACTGAGGGGGAGGTGGTGACAGACAGGATTCAGGCTTTCTGGAAACAACCAGGGAAGTGGTCACATGCTGAAAACCTACCCTTGGAGATGAAGTACAAGGAAATCCTCTAACAGGAGATAAAAATAACCTAAATAAGGTAATTTTACACAGGGTGCTGCTGCTATTTAACAGCCCAACCCATGCACCCCAAATGGCCCAACAAAAAGGGAATGATTAGGTCTAGCCACTCAGCTATGCCAGAGAGAACTGTTTTGCCACTGAAATCAAATAGCAATTTTCTGCCAGTCTTCAGAGAATGTTCCCAATTTTTAGGGTAAATCTCCCAGCTTTGTTAGATCTTTGCTTACTGTAAGGGACAGTGTACTGTAGACCCTGCCCTGCAGCAGCCAGGAGGAGGGAGGTCTGGAGCCAGCGTGCTTAGGTCACTGCTCTTTCACTTACTGGCTGTGTAACCTTGGGAAGTCTCGAGACCTCTCAGCGCCGTGGGCCTCAGTTTCATGTGTGAAGTGGGTTAACAGGACTGCCATGGTCTGCACCTTCAGTGCGCCCGCAGGCTGATGTATATGTATACGGCTTGGCCCCCAGGATGGTTCAGCTGGGAGGTCAGGGAGCCTTAAGAGGTGGGATCTTGTGGGAGGTCTTTAGGTCCTAGGGGTGTGTCTGGCCGCCTGGTGGCTCCCTTCCACTTTTTGGCTGCAAGGTGAGTAGTTTTGTTGCGCAACAGGCTCCCACTACCAATAGGATGCACTACCTTGCCACAGGCCTAAATTCAAAAGACCAACTGATTATCAAAGCTGGGAGCCAAAACAATCTCAATCAATCTGTCTGTCTGTCTCTCTCTCTCTCTGTGTGTGTGTCTCTCTCTCTCTGGCAGTACTGGGGGTTGAAACCAGGCCTTTGTGAGCTACCACTCCAACCCTTTCCTTATTTCTTGAGATAGGGCCTAGCTAAGTTGCTAAATTGCCCATCTGGGCTCAAATTTGTGATTCTGTTGCCACAGCCTCCTACAGTGTTGGGGTTACAGGCCTGTCACACCACACCTGGCTTACCTTTCCTCTTTATAAACTGACTATCTCAGTTGTTATAGTGATGGATAGCAGACTACCAAGTGCCTGTTAGAGCCTAGGTATGAAGACTGGCACAAGGTGTGGGAAGCACTTACTAAACACAAGCCACTGTACTTATTGTCAGAACCTTGTACACCTTGTGATCTGTCTTCACACAGCCCCTGACATACACAAACTGAGTGTCCCTGATCCAAAATGCTTAGGACCAGGAGAGGCTTAGATTTCACATGTTTTTCAGAGCATGGAATGTTTGCAGGTAGCTTGTAAGGAGGTATTTCAGGCCAGGGACTGAAGTCTAAACATAAAACTCATGCTCTAGGTGTATCT
This sequence comes from Dolichotis patagonum, assembly GCA_004027295.1. Lineage (NCBI taxonomy): Eukaryota > Metazoa > Chordata > Mammalia > Rodentia > Caviidae > Dolichotis > Dolichotis patagonum. The sequence goes on along the minus strand of PVJX010017743.1, from coordinate 6,349 downwards.
TGTATACATGGACTGAAGGTAATTTTATACAGGATCTTCAGCGACTGTGTGTGCATGCATGAGCGCATGTATATGGGGAATAAACCCAGTTCTGTAACCAGTTCTACCCCCAGCTGCCCCCACCCCACTTTGAGACAGGGTCTCACTAAATTGCTCAGACTGGGCTTGAACTGTGATCTTCCTGATTTAGCCTCCCAGAGTGCTGGCATTATGGCTGTGTGCCACCAGGCCTGGCCAGCATACCTACATGTTGACTGTGACTCACGACAAGGGATGAGGTATGCAATTTCCCACTCGTGGTGTCACATTTGTATTCAGAAAGCTTTGGATTTTGGAACAGTTCAGATTTTGGGGTGAGGAGGTTCAACCTGCAATGGTTTGAAGGCGCTGACGTATTGGTCACATATGTGCTGTCATGAGCCTCGAAACGCACCCTCTTGAACTGCTCCAGCTGCTCCGTGAGCTCCTCCACTGCCTGCGTGTGTTTCTGCCTCATCTCCTGGACCTGGGCCTCGTGGGATCGTGTCTCCTCCTCCAGGGCCTTCTTCAGCACAGTCACTTCCTGCTCCCTCTTGGCCCTTGGCAAGAAGAACAAAGTGGGTGGCACTCAGGGCAGCAGAGGGTCTCCGCTGATGAGCCTATGTGAAGGGACAAGAGCTCTCCCAGCATCCACAGGTAAAATCCTCATATCACCTTTCCCTTGATATGTGACCTAGAGTAATTCTAACCTCTCTAGACCTGAAATTTCCTCATCTGCAAAATGTGAAGCATGTAACCTGGCCAGAATCTCTATCAGGGATAGCAAAGAAATGTGCACATACTGAAAGAGTATCTGACACATGTAAAGTGTTTCTCAAATAGTAATCCTGGCTCTCACTGGAAGACAGGCCCTGAGCTACACTGATTATATCTATCACCCAGTCCTCAGAGCAACCCAAGAGGCAGGGATACCCTTCTTCCTGCTTCACAGATAAGAAAACTAAGCCGAAGAGAGGGTAAGCAGTGTGTTCACAGTGTCACCACCACTGTGTGACACCGCTAGAATTTGAAGCCTGTCTGACTCTGAGCCCAAGGCTCTCATCACCACACAGCTTTTCTGTATCACTGGCTAAGAAGGAAGGGAGCAGAATATAATGCTGGCCTCCAGCTGGGCACAAGCCATGTACACAAGGGGTACACAAAGCTGGTACAGTCCCTGGTGCAGGAGGGACTCCAAACACATTCATACGTGTGCGAGCGAATAAATGATCTCGTTTCCCTAGAGCAGCATTCATTATCTGGCAGCTGGTCTGTTCTTGTTTTATGTTGTTGTCTGTTTACTTACAGTGAATCTTAAACTGAAGACTAATCTGATGGATATTATTTTTAAAGTTTAACACAAAACATACTCTTGGAGATTTATACATACAAAAACCAGGAAGACATAACTCAAAAATGTTAACAGATAGGTCTAAAGGCGACTTTTTGCGTGTGTGTATATCCTTTTTTCTTTTTTTTCTGTGTGTGTATCCATTTCTATAGTTTTAAAATTATTCCCTAATTGACTGTGCACCACTATTGTGATACAAAGTAAGATTAAATATAATAATGCTTCTTTCTATTCATTAAAACAAAATACTGCCAGGAAGGTAAACTGTAAGAGAAGCGAACCTTTAAGAGACCGAGTACTCAAAGCACAACCCAAAACCCATTTATTTATGCAAAGTGCCAACACTAGAATTCAACCTTAATGCTAAGGTTTTAGTTTAGAAAAAAACAACAGTTACCCGGTCCTGGGCTGCTGAGGCGACCAGGTTTGCAGGCCGACAAAGAGGGCTCCGCATGCCTGCTGCGGCCCATGTGCCACGGGTTCCCCACACTGGTGTCAGGCCCGAGGAGCCCTGCGATTCGGGATTCGGGATTCTCTGTGGTTGTGGTCTTTTCCCTGCCGTTCCTCACCTGAGCTCCTGCTGGGTGGCCGTGGTGTCCAGCGTGTCCTCCAGCTCCGTCTTCAGTGCCTCCAGCTCCTCACCAAGGTCTCGCTTCTGCTTCTCGGCCTTGTTCCTCGCAGCCCGCTCGGAGTCCAGGTCCTCCTGGAGGTCTGAGATGTGTCCCTCCAGCTCCCGGATCTTCTTCAGGGCATTGTTCTTCTGGGCGATTTCATCATCCAGCCTGCCAGGGAAGGCCCCCAGGATGAAGACCCCAGGACCCCAGCCCTGCGATCTCACAGTGTGTCTGAAACAGTCACTGGTGTTTCCAGGCTCTCAGAACACATTCCACCCATGTCCCTAAGTCACAAGGGATTGCACCTTGCCATACTGGACAGCTTGGAGATTTGCTTGGGATGACAAAAATGATATAAAAAGCAGGTTATAGCCAAGTGTGGTGGTGCCTGTCATTGCAGTATTCCATGAGGCTGAGGCAGGAGGATTACAAATTCAAGCACAGCCTAGGTAATTTAGTGAGTTTAGTGAGACCCTGTCTCAAAAAAAAAAAAAAAAAATCTGGGATGCAGCTCAGTGCAAAGGCCCTGGTTCAATCTGTGGTACCACAAAAAAATAATTGGGTCATGTGGATGTGTGTGTGCACATGGACACATATGAGACAGAATGGGAAGCACTGGCCCCAGACTCGCAAAGGTGCCTGGCTCACAACAGGCTCACAGGCTTACAGCCAGCCGCTTTCTGAATGTTGCACAGTTGTTTTTCCTTTCCCTGGCTCTCACAGTGACTGAACACTGCTCCAAGCAACGTACTTGCCCAGGTGCTTCTTGGGACATTAAAACCCCACCTGGGGGAGGCAGTGAGGAAGGCTTGAGGTGGCATATGAGAAGCCAGGTTGAGCCCTGAAGGGGTTTCATGGCAGGAGTGGAGCTCCTGTCTGTTTTTGACCATGGTGACAGAAAGGGATGGTATGAGGGAAGGCTCAGAGGTCAGGACAGAGAAGCACTTCGATTCTACTGCACTTGCGAATGGGCAGCAACAGAGAGAAAGCAAATGGTTGGCTTAGGGTGAGACTTGGGGTGGTGGTGGTGTTGGGGACTCTGCTGGAACCCAGCTTTATCAGAGTCAACCAGGAAAGCCTCCAAGCAGGTCTGAGCTCCAGAGTGAAGCTCATTGATCACCCTGTACCATCGTCCAGGACAAACTGGAAAGCAGAGAACTGGGCCAGAACATGTTGGGTCTGGAATCCCTGCTCTGCCTCTGAAAGCAGCGTGACAAGACACCTGCTCTGTCTCTTCCTCGGTGAAATGCAGATAATCGCAGAGCACTTGGCCAGGGTTCTGCAGTGATACTGCTTAGAAAGAGCTTTCACACAGTGAGCAGGTGAATCACTGTGACTTGTTCCTTATGTGATATTCCCAGAGCGAAGCCAGCTGAGCACGAGGTAAAGAGGAACAGGTGGGACATCTCTGAGAGACAGGTGACTCTGAGGGCTGCTGAACGCGGTGTGTGGGAGGAGGAGGGTAAGCTGGAGCCAGGGAGGTATCTGGCATTCACAGAAAGAGGGTCCATGGGGGGGGGGGACCAAGAGAGGAGCCTTAGACATATGGCAATTGAGATGCCATGGAAATGGATTCAGCAGGGGATTGAACATTGGAACTGGGGAGTAAACAAGAAAGGCCTGGTTGTCTAAGTGGCCACGTCGACACCATGGGATGGCGAGATGCCAAGAGGATGCAGGTGGAGGGAAGAGAAAAAAGACAAAGGCAATTGAGTCCATGTCAAGAGCCTGGGGCCACCTTGAGCAAGGCAGCCTCTGTGACTGGCAAGGGGTCCACCGACTCGTGAATGCAGTGACAAAGCTTGTACCCTTTGCTACCTTGCTAGAGCTGCCTGAAGCTCCTCCTCCTTCTTGGCCAGTTGCATCTTGAGCTCTGCGATCTGTGCCTGAAGGTCTGCTATCTGTTCGTGGAGGTCGCTGGCTTCACCCTCCAGCTTCCGCTTCAGCTTTTCCAGCTCCTGCCGGCTCTTCTCCTCCTTCTTCAACCGCACTGCAACAAAGCCAGGGCCTCAGAAGGTGGGCACCAGCAGGGGGACACCCAGCAAGAAGCTCTCTGCTTGGGCATTTTACATGGAGAAAATTCACACACACACACACACACACACACTCACCCACACATGGTCCTCAGGGCCTGGACCAGTATCCTACAAAAAGAAAGTCAGGCCCCTTGATCAGCACCTTTATCAGTGTGTGCAGATTCGGGAGTGTGGATAGAGCCTGTGCTCGAAATTATCTGCTATTCTAGGATTCCCTTTCTGATTTTCCTGGTTTAAAAGATACCCACTAAAAACCTCTTTTTACCTTCCAGTTCTGAAATCATGGACTCATGCTTATTTTTCAGCTTGGTCAGATTTTTGGCTTTTTCTTCCTCTTCTGCTAAATTTGTCGTCAAGTCACTAATCCTCTCTTCAAGGAGTTTTCGCTCCTTTAGGGGAAAAAGAGAAATAAGCATTGGCTTTTTATTTTTCTTCACGATCTATATTTTACTTAAAGTCATTTCTATATAAACTTGAAAACGAACCCCACATTGTAACCATATGCAAACTAGGGTTTTAAATAGCCAAGAAAAGATCCTTAATTTCCACTTCTCATCTCTTCACAGTCTGTCCCTCACCTCTGCGTTCAGGTGAAGGGATTCTCTTTTCATTTCTGCCATAGGCTAGCTGGTAAGCCATACCATTCCCCTCTCTCTAATCTTCCTCCCTCTGCAGGTTTCCACATAAATTTCTCTTCCTCCAGGAAACTTTCTTGAGACCCTGCCTCCACCAACTAGTGTTCTGCTTTTATAAGAGGGTGGCCATCTCCTTCAGGGCTTTCAGCACAGTGGTGATCAATGGTTTCTGCAGTAAGCCCCAAGGACAAGGCCACTGGACACAGGGCCTGGGTCACGGGAGGGCCCAGTTAACATCAGCTCCAAGAACTAGCAGGACACCCCTCAGTGGGGCGTTTAGTGATTGCTGCTGAGGGTGACCAACGCATCCCAGTTTGCCCAGGGCTCTTCTGCCATTAGGTCAGCAAGTGCTATCTCCCCAAAGCCCTCAGACCCTGGAGAAGAGCCTGTCCTGTCTGACGTAGACTCTGCCTGCCACTCACTTTTGACAGTTTGTTGTTCTGATCATCCATGACCAGGATGTCATCCTCCAGTTTCTTGATCTTGGCCTCAGCCGTGACCTTCTCCAGCTGGAGCTTCTGCCTGGCGGCTTCCTCCTCCTCCAGCTGTTCCTCTAGGTCCTTGTCAGGAGGGAAAGGGATCAGAGCCTCACTCAGCACAAAGACACTGTTAAGGAGCTCTGAAACTGACACACGAAGGCCAGGCCTGGTAACACTCACACTCTGCAGTCTCCTTCTAAAAGGAGGAAGTAAAAGACTTGAGTGAGCTACTTTGTGGAGAAAGCTTCAGTCTCCTTGTCTGTAAAATGCGGATAGTGAGTGCAATAGTGGTTCTGAAGCGTGTCTACAAATATTCATTCCACCAAGAAGTAGAGCTCAATTCCCCTCCCCTTGGACATGGGCTGGGCTCAATGACTTGCTTCCAGCACGCAGAATCAGGAGGCAGTTATGGAGCATAACTTGAGACTATTCTATGAAAAGTGTTCCAGCTCCCTCCATCTTGGATCACTCTGTGGGCAGCCCACCACCATATTGCAAGGACACCCGAGCAGCCCCTGTGCCACGGAACTTGAGGCCTCCTGCCAACAGCCGTGAGGAAGAGCAACATGGAAATGGATCCACGGGCCCAGGCAAGCCTTCAAATGACTCTGATGCTAGCTTGCACTGTGACTGCAACCTCTTTAGAGACTCTGTACCAGAATCACTCAGCTAAGTGCCTCCCAAATTCCTAAATATATGAGACAAATATTAGCTGCAGCTGCTAAGTTTGGACTGTTTTGTTATGCAGCAGTAAGTGACTCTTACAACTGTCCTTCACATAGGTTGATATCAGGAGATAGGGTATCAGCACATAGAAAACAGGGTAGCAGCATCTGTATTCGAATCCCCACTCTAGCTCTGAGGCCTGGTGCAGAAGCACATCCCTGCCACCCAGACCTCGGCTTCTTCATCTGTCCAGCAAGTGCACGTATCGTCCGGTGCCTGCAGTTGCCTCAGCAGCTTGCCTCCTTCCACAGGCAGCCACAGCAATGCCTTACCAGCATCTGCTGGGCCATCTTCTTCCTCTCAGCCTGCAGCTGCTGGCCCCGGTCTTCCTCCTCCTCCAGGCGGGCCTCCATCTCATGCAAGATCTCCTCCAGCTCCTGCTTCTTGGCTGCCAGCCGGACCCGCATCTCTTCGGCCTCCGCGTACAGCTCGGTCTCTGCCTGCAGCTGCTCCTGCAGCAGGTTCTTCTCCTCTGTCAGCTGCTCAAGGC